>KL197726.1:88434-123087 GCA_000697665.1 Jaapia argillacea MUCL 33604
ACCTTTGAAGGGGGGGTNATGTCAGGAGTTCAGCATTTCTGTTCCTTAAATGGTCATATCACATGACTAGTCACATAATGATAGAAGAGAATCTGCTGGAGGTTACTAGAACCTTCTAGAATAATTAGTCAGCACTAGCTTACTCAGCCAATGCTTAGTCAGCAAGCCTTGGCATAGGTATATAAACCCCTGTACTGTAGTACTACCCCAGCTTCAATCTCTTAGGATTACCACTATTATGTGGATGTCTGCCTAAGTCATTGGTCCTCAGCCTATATACTCATCCTCATCAGCATATTCTTAATCTTACCTTTCACCATCACCAGTATTCCACATCCTTTAAGACTGGTGGCCTTGTTGTTTGGATAGTGTTGCCCTAACATCTGGCCTGGTAGCCAATGACTCTAGATGTGTTGAACCAAGTCTTGAGGCAAGAAAATATAGTTGTGCTTGCGATGCATGGACTTCAACTTACAGGTTGAATGGCCAACATCAGCTGTCTCAGCCTCCTTGATCCTCAGGGTGTCACAGCTATGAACTACACTTCTTGGATGACAGTTTGACAGATGGGGAGGACAAGTGGCAATGTATACATCCACCAATACATAACACCCATGTTTAGGTGTTTGTTGTTGGGAAGGAGCTCCCACTGCATCAATGCCTCTCTTCTGAGGAACAATTGGTTTAGAAGCAATAGCAACAGTGGAGTTGTGCCCTATCAACATGTTAGTTAGCCTGTCCATAAGGAACAAACTTGGAAACACTGAGATGGGGTATTCCATGTGTGGTGAACCTCATGTATGCACCAGGGGAGGAGCATGGGAGAAAAAGAGGTAGCAGTTGATAGGGCCAGCTCCCTTGTGTAAACTTAGACCTCTGGGTTGCTTGCTTAGGGAATTTGATAAAAGCTTTTCAAAGATGCCCAAGACCACCTAAGTCACCCATGCTACTTCTCTTCACCCTGATATCACAATTTATTTTCACCATCTTGGATTTATTAATCTTTTCAGCATGCCTCACTGCAAGCCATTGATGAACATCAAAAACCATATATTGCCACAGAATGTAACTACCAGAGATTGAGGCATTTTCTTGTATCTTACATTCCACAATACTAAGGGCCTGGCTGGCCTACTTTAAACTCACTTCTATTTTCATTTGCATCCAAGGTAGATCTTGTGTGTGAGGGATACCCTCCTCTTGAGTGATAGGTCACTGTCTTAGATGACATTCAATGCACATAGGCTATTTAACAACTACATCTGAGATAAGATAGACAAATAGAACCTTAAATGGTTAGAGTGATCAAAGAATGTGATATAATGTTTGATGACCAACACATATCCAAAATAGCTCACTACCCTACTCACCTTCTTCATGATCTCCAATAGCCTCAAATTGACCATCTCACTGGGCAATTCATCTGCTATCATCTCCCACCTCTGATCTCAAGTACCTACTACTGCCACTCACCAAGCAACTTTGTTCAAAACTTGGTCTGCTTCACCTTGCATCTCCAAGCCTGGTTTTAACAGTGCACAAGTAGTTAACACTGGGCTCATAAGCCACCCTTGCTTTCTGTGTGACATGAATGATGTTGGCTTTATGTTGACTTTGACTGGTGCAGTGATAGAGTGTTGGAAGACAAGATTGTTGATGTTGGCAATGGTGGTTTCAAGGGGGCGCCATTTTGCAGTATGGTCAATTATTCCAAAGCAAGCCACACCTCAAGCAGTCATATACATCCAGTGGATACACTGGTAAGGTCCTGTAAGAAAATACACCAAGAAGGTTGCCCCCCCCCCTGATACTACAGTGCCAGCAGCTTCCCCAGCAGCAATCTGCTTGGCTTTGTGTGTGAAGCACTGGAATAATCTAGCACTCAGAAAAACCTGAGTTGAGCTGTGTCAGAGATGAAGAACACAAGCCCAACTCTGTAGAGAACAAGTCAGCAGCCTTTGCTGCAGCCTCTTTGTTCTATTCACAACAGTCAGTGAGGACAGTAAAGTAGCTGCAAAATGAGTTTGCATACCTGTTGATTTTGAACCTCACCAGTCTACAAAGGAGCCAACTACAAGACTCCCCATATATAAGTCACAGAATCAAGCTCACCTTTTTGACATGTGCAGCATGGGGAGCAGCTGGTTGTCCCAATGCCTTAGACCTTTAGCTGAATACCCATTAGAAAACATAGGTACACATGAAGCAGCAAGTGATGAGAGTGAGGGAACAAAGAAAATACTGAAAGAGTGGATCTGAATGAATGAAGGATGAGAGCAAGAAGCAAAGAGGAGAGCCTAGCAACAAGGAACATTGTGTACCTTCAATCCCAAAGAGGTGCTACATTGTAGTCATGAATAGAAAAAGCAATCTACTCCATATTATCTTTTGCAAAGACTACAATATAATTGAAACAAAACTACTCATCTCCTTCCAAAGAACCCACTGATAATCTACCCACATCATGTGCACATGCACAATTTGATCATGCCTCTCTGAATAGCTGCTTGACCCCACTCTTGTTGAGAGCTGATTGACTGCAACCACATCTGTCCCCACAAGGGATTGAACTCAGGCATCCCAATATAGTTGAAGTTAGGGTTAGGGGTAAAGGCTACTATGAGTTGACTATGATACCCAAAGAAGTGGCTTGGTACTTGACAGTATTATGTAATAACTGTCTTATTCTCTGCAGAGTCAGGCTTGTGTTCTTCATCTCTGACACAGCTTGACTCAGGGTTTTCTGAGTGCTAGATTATTCCAATGCTTCACAAGTCTTGAAGGTGATAGCAGGCTCCCTGGTAAGGAACTATAAGAGCATTGCAAGCCCCAAACCCAGTGTCTGCAAGGTAGTACTTGCCCCAGGGAACAGCCATATCAAACAGACACACATCATTGAGGATTGACACATCTGCAGCTGAGCCATCCCAGCCAGTTGTAAGGCATTGCAATTGAAGGAGCAACATGTCAAGCAATTCTGGGTAATGCCACCCTTGTGATTTCAATGGGTCTTCTGGAGTGATTTCCCAGTGAATCTTGGAAGAAAATTTCCAGGGGAAAGGCTGTGAGATGTCATTCATCAGCAGGAGGGGGGGGTTGAATCCAATGTAAAAAAAGTGAACATACAGAATCATGGCAAAGGGGGCAGGTATTTGTGTGTGGCTTGAGGAGTGGGCATACCCTGTGCAAAGTGTCCTCTATTCAACCAGGGTTGGTGGCAGTCATCATGGCATCCATGGTCTATTCAAGACACCCTTTTGATTGATTGGAGGGTGCTCATTCAAGAACTCTGCAAAATAAAGCCAGGGATGGTGCAGATACTGCTGAGAGGGCCATGAAGCGACCTGAATGCTGAACACTGGAATGATCCACCCTAAGTTGTACTCAGGGAGGATGATGATAGTTGGGAGAAGGGGTGCAGAGGTAATGAAATGGAGTGGAGAGTATTGAGTAAGAGAAAGACGATGAATGGAAGAAAAAAAGATGGCAACCCATAGGGGGCAATTAAGAGTGTCAAGGAGCTGACTTGTTTGGAACTAAGAGGGCCATGAAGACACTGAGAAATCCACCCTAAGTTGTACTACTTAGCATTCATTTAGACTCTTTCTCAATCTTCCCTTGCATTCATCTACCTGGAGTTCAACTCTTGGCTGATATGCATGCTAGTCTTGTTCTCATTGTCACTCTCTTGCTGTCTCCCTGGAGTACTTGACACCCTCACCATCTCACTGGAGTATAAAGCTCATTCTCTTACTCCCTCTTACTCTCTCTCTCTCGCTGTCTCCCTGGACTGCAACTCCTTGCTGGTCCCCATGCTTGCTGTCTTGCTAGAGTGAAACACTATTTCACTTACTCTCACTTACTCTCTCTCTCACTGTGTCCCTAGAGTGCAACTCCTGGCTGATCTCTGTACTTGGCACTCTCTCTTATTGGCTTGCTCACTGTCTCACTGGAGTGTGTCACTATTTCTCTTACTCCTACTCTGTCTCTCTGTCTCTCTGCCTCCCTGGATTGCAACTCCTGGCAGACTGGCATTCTCATTCCCTGTATGCCCAGTTCCTTCATTGGTCCTACAATAATTCCATTCCCTCCTTATCTTCAATATGGAACTTAAGCCTTTATTGAATACGTACAGGACTGCTCAGAGCTTTTTCCTCCTGCATTCCTTGCATGGTGGCCACCAGCCTTGTCCTGCAGCCAACATGTCTGCATTCAATCTTCTGCAACCTCACTGTCCCCAACAATGTGGCTTGTGTTGTTACCAATGGTGACCCTGGACACAATCGGGTGCAACTCCCAATTCCAGGATGTCGGGTGATGTGCAATCCTTTCAACTGACTTCATTCATTTTGCCCCCTTTCACTACCTTTTTGCTCTGATTCACCACACTCGCTCACTTGATGCCCCCCACACCTATTGGTGGTCTTTTGGACTATCTGGATGCCAAACTTCAGCTCAATCATTTTGATAACCCTCAACTCCCTCCTCAGCCCCCCTCAGGCTCCTCAGCAGATGGAGCATCTTCCACTCCCTCACATGTTTCTGTACCAGCACCCTTTCCCTCAGGCCAATACATACAGTCCAAATCCTCCCATAGCCATCATGCATAACCTGGGGCTCTGGTAAGATCCTGGTATGTTACCTCAGTGACTTCTTTTCTGAAGCCTGTGCCAAACTTGGAGGGTTGTTAGTGAAGGAGGCAAAACTTGGGTATAAGATCTCTGGGGAGCAGAAGCGGCTTCCCCCAGTTGCATTATTGACTGAGGAAGATTTTCACTCTGCAGTCACAAGGTTAAGGGAGAGGCAGGGTTGTATTTGGACAGCTTCTTATACCCTTGAGATCTATCATATGATATGTTCACCACTCTTGCTCATACTTTGGCTGGTGCTGATTCTCCTCCAAAATTAGAACTCTGCAGTTATTCCTCCAACCATATCTCAGTGTGGAAAGTGCAAGTGTAGTGATGACATCCCCCCAGAGACCGCTTTGCAGGGGTTGATCAAAAGCTCATTTTGCATTCTTGATAACAAGTACAAGTCACATGGTGGTCAACACTGCCTTCCAACAGGCAAGGATGGGTTGGAGAATCACCAGGTCATGACAGATGCACAGCTTACCACATGGGCAAAGGCAATGGTGAGTTTTTATCATTCTATCACTGTTCTTCTATCTCAACCATACTTGCCTTAGGCAAATGGTGACACTGATGAGTTTACCCCCCCAAGTGGACTTTCATTTGATTACAGGCTCAAGAAACCTCAAACCTCACTGTCTTCAAAGTTATCAATTCCAGAGCCTCATCTCCATATTGGAGGATCCAAACTTGTATCTCCACTTCAATGTGGAGGTTCCTTCATGTCCAATGCTCAGAAGTCATCATCTTCTTTGACCAAGGCCTCATTGTTGTCATCATCCAAGGTTATTGTCAAACATAAGAAGTCATACAACAACTCCAAGCCCATTGACCTCTGCACACCATCACCAGTTCATTCACCCCTGTTGATTTCTTCAAATTTGTCAAGACTCACTGATGTCCTTGAGATGTTACATTCTCACAAACCTGAATCCAACTTCCCTTCAATGGCTGAAGCCTTGCATAAGGCTGGTGGTGTTCACTACCTTGAAGATATTATGCTCTGCTCTATTGACAACCTCATCACATATACCTCTCTTCATCCTATCAAAGTTCATGCTCTTTATGAGTATCCTTCACAAGTCCTTCAAGGCCTGGATGTGATAGGTGTGAAGGAGGTGAAGGACAGCCAATTGGATGGAAGGGCTGAGAGCTTGACAGGGCCCAGAGCCCATGCATAAGGATGTCAAGCTGATTGCTTGTCCAAAGCACTCTTGTCCACAAAAAACAAGCTGGTC
The DNA here is from genome assembly GCA_000697665.1 of Jaapia argillacea MUCL 33604. Classification (NCBI taxonomy): domain Eukaryota; kingdom Fungi; phylum Basidiomycota; class Agaricomycetes; order Jaapiales; family Jaapiaceae; genus Jaapia; species Jaapia argillacea. The sequence continues at coordinate 94,307 of KL197726.1, forward strand.
AGCTCGAAAGTACTGGGCAATTAGCATACAATACTCTGCTCAATCATCCTCATCTTGCTCAAGAGCAGGTTGGGTAACCTAATGAAGTCACACCAATGTGAAATCCACCACTCACCATTTTCTGAGTAAGCCCTCAATGTTGTAGTGTGCGATGGATTGTTGCAAGTGATGTGGCAATACTGCATGTGATGGTAGAGAACATATGACACGTCACTTCGAGTCCAGGGGATGCCTAGCAGAGCACTGACAAGCTCACTGGAGCTGAGGTGTGAAGACCACTACTAGGTAGCTAGCTGTCTATCTATGCGTTGAACGTGTTCCTGTTTCCACAGCTATCTGCAGTCCCAGGGCGATTGACTGCTGAGCATGTACACCTATGTGTACATCCTAGGAAGAGGAATGCGACCTAGTCGCGTTCCGTGAGAGAGCCTAGAGAGAGGACAGAAGAGATCTCGCACGTTCGTTCCTTCTTGAAGAGGATGGAACCGAGAGTTAGAGATGGCAAGTAAACCAGAAACAAGATAAAGCACCTTCACCCAGACGGCGGTCTCAGTGACCCCAAACACGAAGATAGTGCAAGATTATTATTAGTATTCGAGTCGAATGCGTTACAAGTCTGTACGGCGGAGTTACAATACTATTTAGAGTCCGACCGGCATTCTCCTGCTGTTACTCACGGCTATTCGTCACATTCCCGTCACACTGCAAACCTGCTCCAAATTGAGTTGTAACTCTCCAAGAAAGAAATCAGGCTGCAACTCGAGGAGGCCTTCCAAGAATGTCAGCAAAGTTAGCAACAAATTACGGTGAGAAAACATAGAGTACATTTGCATGAAAACAGGAGAGGATGCATGGATGGCCAGGAATGTCTGGTTGCTGGACAACATCACCAGTTCGGTGGTACAGAGCGCGGACTCAACGGATCGTGCAGGTGGATATACCAGTGAGTGCGCTGAGTCTCTTCCGCGTGATTGATGGATTGTCGGACATGCGGAGCACAAGCCGCTTCACTTCCGCAGGGATCTGCACTCGAACCATGGTGGGTGCACAGCGAACGCACGGATTCGACAGTCTGCCTCAGTCACTCGAATCTTGCTCAGACTTGGCGAAATCTGATGTCGGATCTGGACGTCGATCGCAGTGCGCCATCACTGTTTTTTCGGGGGCGATCTATCGATATGAAAACAGCTAGTAACCGAGATAAGTGTATTACTACGATGTCACCCAAGTTTCAGATACAGGTCACAAATTGTTCAAACGGCGGGGGTAGGAGGCTGTAGGATGGCCGAGTTCCTGGCAATACACAACATCATGGGGGGCAAGTCGGATCCTCACTTCAAGGGATGACAACCAAGGAATCCAAGGAATCCAAGGATAACATTGAATCACCGTCATGGCCCGTCTCTGAACACTTCTTCTCCCCCCTTCCCTTGTGGCTACGGATAGGCGGCTCTCCATGGGCTCAATTTTCACTCCCCCCGAAATTTCAAACATACCTCCGGGTTCTAATCGACTACGTCTCCCCTTCTGCTGCCCCAACCTTTCTCTTCTTCTTCTTTGACAGCTTCGGTCGGACCTGATCCTCTACTGAAAGTACTGAAAAATCATTGGTGTTGTCTTGAGGCGGTGGACGTGTGGTCGATGCGAAGGACGACGAGAGCACAGAAGAGAACGTTGATCCCACAACCACGCCGATACCCGACCGAGTGCTGCATTTCTCCGTAATTTCTTCAATCTGTGACGAAGCTATCATTCTGAAAGCGCCCAATCCGCGTCGAGGGGCCTCGTCATACGAAACAGATTCGGAAATGGGAGAAGGTGTGGTCGTTCCAGAGCTGCTGGATGACTTGGCGAGAAGTCTCTCCTTGAAATAGTCGGAGACGCTTTTCGCGGAGGTCGTAAGGTGTTGAATTTTGAGTGTTTCATCGTCGGATGTGACTACGCTTGTAGATTCGGATGAGGAGGGCGTGGGAGCGATTCCTAGCACCTCTGAAATGGCTAAGGAATGTTTTGACGAGATGCGTTTCGCGGCGATCAGACGGGCACGATGGCTAATGAAAAGGTTGTAAGCGAAGGTAATCATAAACTACTCAAATTCAATACACCTTCGTGGAGGACCCATGACCTTCTTCGCTGGGTTCTTCGTGGAGACGTGAGCTGCTGGGGCAGCAGTGTAGTCGACCTCGGATGTTAGTGCGCCGTTACTGGCGTTCGGAGTCGAGGACACCTCAGCACCTCCGCCCTGATCCTGGTCCTGGTCCTTTGCTCTCTTCCTCTTCTTCCTCTTCTTATCTTCCGCCTGGCCACCGTCCTTAGTCTTCCGCTTATCTCCCACATTTTCTGTGTCCATCGAAGCCTCCTCCTCCTGAAGACCGTCTTCTTTTTTCCCCGCTTGATTCAACCGCATCAGCAAGCCTTCGAATTCCTTGTTCTGCTGCCATGCGATGCCGCTGGGGTCCATTTGATGTTGTGCGCCAATACCCATTAAGTCCAGCTTCTGGGAGGCCTTGATATGCGTAGTTCGCCCATCAGCGTTGGCACCTAAGCCCTTCGAGTTCTCCCAGCCGAATTTTTCGAGATAGGCTTGGCCAAACTTTGCGGCATCTGGGGTGGGTATGACGTTAAGGAAAGAGCGGAAGCACCAGGCAACAGGTCACGCACTGTCTGACCACGAAAGATTCCTCGGATCTGCACCAATGCGCTGCTTTACCTTTCTTCCAGACAAGCCCATGTCGCAAACGCTGCCTGCAGTGGCGGGAATGAACGATATGATGACGCTAGCGTTGCCGCACGTTGATGTGGCCTGATGCGAGTTGGCCAACTCGGAACAACTCTGTATTCAGAGTTGAAACGATCCGAGTTGCGTAGTTGACGCGCTGTGTCAGCCAATCACGGAAAAGCAAAAAAATGCGCAGGCTGGAATCGAACCCACACTCTGTCAGCTAAAAAAAAATGGCGAGAACGAATCAACAACGATATAGACAGCTAAACCAAAGCCTCGTGATTATCATTGGCAACGGCGGATATATGTATCTGTTTCTTGCCCACCAACCCGAAGCACCCAACCAACGAGGGTTGTGTTAATCACATCTCCCCTACATTTGCTAGCTAAAATATTCTATCGGACTGGTGTTGGTTGCGGAAGGGGTCTGTTGGGTGAGTGGTTGGGCAGTTAGATGTGGATAGTGGAAAATGGGTATATATATCTGTCGTTGCTAAAGATCTCTGTGCAGCTGTGGTATAGGTGGCTTTATTGCTGAAGTGTGGTTCACAATCATTTTTTTGCTAACGGAACCTTGGTTCGATTCCGACTGGCGCAGTTGTACTGCTTTCTTTTTTCGTTTCAGGTGGGCGATGCCAGCAAGTCAGCATTGTGTCAGAACCCATTCCCTTTTCCGGCAAATGTTGAGGTCATGGGACCCAACTCACTTCAACTCCTCAGTAGAACTCAGCTCAGATTGCATAGCGGAGTTGATCTGAGTTGGCCAACTCGGTGACAAGTTGTGAGTTCAGGCCGGTGTCAACTCACAACTGCGGCAACACTAGATGACACCAATGAAAAAATAGGGTTCGTCTATTTATGGAAACCTAACCCTATCACAATGAGGGAGAAATTACAGTCTGCAGAAATGCAAATGGAGGTATGTAGAACCACATCTAAAATTCAGCAAAGCTACCAAAAGCCTCAGACAAGAACTTGTGGTTGCCGAGTTATGGGATGATAGGGTGCCAAAGACCAGCATCTACAATGAGCGTCAGACTCGATGAGGGAATTAGCCAAATAGGTGTCGTACTGGATGTATTGTTGTATCAGAGATGGCAACATCTGCTTGCTGCCATCTGTGACTACTGGCCAGAGTTTTGATGTAGACGGGTCATGGTGGGCCAAGATGAAGCTATCAGTCCAGTTTTATTCAGTCAAGTTGGGGACGGGTGTGATAGGGTGTCACCTACGGAACAGTGAAACAAATGTCGGAGTTGGACTCGAACCATCGGATGTTATCTGTAAAACCGATGTCAACTGGCAACATAGTTCAGGAGAACAGGCACACTTACCGAGGATCAGGGCTCTCAAGGGTTCAGCCCCTATCTTTGACAGTTTCTCGCAATTTACAGCGCAAATCTTCAGATGGTCAGATCAGCTACAGTTCAGAGGGGGCAGCAGAGTACTGCATACGTGTTGTCTCATGATTTTGACCATTTCCGGGCCAAAGGAAAGCGATGCACGAATCGTCGAAGGGGAATACAATGATGGAGTCTAAGTTGCTCAAGTCAAGACGAGACTGGATGAGAGAAAGTGGGAAGCGTACCTTCGAGTATAATTCTGCCAGATCCCGCAGCTTATCTAGATTCTTCCTCGTTGACCCCGTCGAAGGACAACACGACGTCGACAAGGCTTTGACGATAGCAGGCGCACGGAAGAAAAGTTCGTCAGCTGCGGAGACTTGAGGCATCAACAAGAGTGCCACTGCATGATCCGATGAAAGCTTGCCTTGAAAGTGGAGGGCCAAAGTGTCACACAGGCGGCGAATATATTCCATGAACGGTTTGAATGACGGGTGGGAGGAACTGATCTGCGGGGCGAGTCGATGCACGTTGCTCAGGCCCTCAATCAAGGTATTCTTCAGATAAACGTTAACCAACGCTCGCACGCAAAGAGAAGAGGCTCACCTTCATGAACGCCATCATGTAGGGCAGGGCTTTTGCGGGGCTGGGTTTACCGAGACGATTAGTATGAGCGACAATTGCTTCCCATAAACGACTTACTCCATGACCTCAAGGTTATCGGGGATGGTAGGCAGTTTCTCAAGAGGGTACGACATCTTGCTGAGGACAAAGTGCAATGACAGGAGGGTATGGGTATGAGACGATGATGGGCGGTTTGATTTGTTGAGCAAGGCGGAGGATACAGCTTCCTTTTATACCAGCGGGACAAGGTGTGGTCCATTGAGCCGCTCGTGGCTCAAGCCACAAAGTGGTGATTCTAGGTTGAAGGTCAAAGGGGTGACCGCGACATGGATCGACCCACATCCCATTCATGGTGGTCTTGAATGACAACAATGGTTGTAAGAGAAAGCGATTCGTTCCTGATGGGCTGGCGGCTGATAAGGTGAAGGACGACGGAGCAAAGTGTACGTCCTTGAGGTGGCCGATCGAAGAGGTACCGACCTGTCATCCCCATCCTTCATTATGTAACATTATTGGGCTTATTTTGACTCTCGTGTCAGTGGACGTCGTGAAAAATGAATCCATACATAAAACTACACCGCACAGCAATACAAGCATTATGCAAAGACCTGACAAGAGGAATAACCCGCTAATATATAGAAAAAGAGAAACATCAAGGAAAGACGTCGAACCGAGAGATGACCAAGAACGACACACATGAGGGATACGGAGAGCGAAAGAAAGCACGACAGGCAAGACACTCATCGAAGAGACCCACAACAACAAACCAACCCTCATCGTCAATCTGTGCACCAAATCTCCAACTTCCCTTCAGGCTTCCCCTTGGCGCTTTCTCTCGCAGTTTCGATAGCGAGCTCGTAATCCGAGTCGTCCCTCAACGAAACCTTACCGCCATCCTCATCCTTGAATTTGAGGGACAATGTCTTCCCGAATTTATGTGTGATGCGATCCATGAACTCGTCAAATGTGGTTTCTGGTGTGAGCGCCATTCCGCGTACGTCGTCCTCATAGTGAAGCTGCAATACCAATAGTTATCAGCACCAAGCAGCTTGCAGACCCAGGGGTAACAAACCTTGACTCTGATCTTGACGAGTTCATAGGGTCCATCCTCATACTCCCCACTCCCATAACCTTCCTCTTCCTCCTCATACGTACTGACTATCCTAGACGGAATCCTATTGGTTCCCCTTCTTGTGACTTTCCTCCTCAACGAACCAGCACTACCACCGAACGAACTCGGAGCATACGAACTTTGAACTGGACCTCTCGAAGGTGTGCGGGATGGAGGGGCGTTGCCTGGAGCCGCGTTAGTTCGAGCCCATGCCGCGACATTAGGTTTGGCTGCCGGAGTGGGGGCGGGAGGAACAGGGGGTCGTGAAGTGTCATCGCCATATGAATCAATGTAGTCGTCGTAGAAGTCAGTCAGCCGACCGCTCTTGCTCGGAGGTGGTGGAAGCGGTGCGTTCCCATCTTCGGTCCGGGAAGCAGGTGCACCTCCCTGCCTAAGGCTCAAATTTCGAGCGGGACCAGACATGCCGGCACCAGGACCACCACCCGCTGAGCCCATAGTGTTACTTCTACCCAATGCACCAGCTCTCGATGTTATAGCAGGTGGGGACTGAGAGCGAGTACGGCCTCCTGATGAAAGAGCTTGAATACGTTGGCGGGCATTGGGATCAACTTGGATGGTAGTCTTTGAACGGCCAAGATTAGGGCGTGGTACGTCGTCGTCGTCCCGCTCTGGCGAGGGGGTCAGCTATGTCTGAAGTCACAAGTGTATCACGTACTGATGGGCAGCGGATTGGGAGTTGTTTGGCTCCTCGCTAGCGTCCCGGCGTCAGTCGGAGGAGTTTCTATGTATATACCAGATGGGGTGATCCCTTGCTTGAGGCGAGTAGCACCAGAAAACTCGGTGTAAACGTCGATGGCGTCGCTGGTGGCAACGAGTTTCTGGAGAGTACAAGTCAGGAGATGGTAGTGGCAAGGGGATAGAGGTCACCAACAGCCTTGCCCATGTAATCCTTTGTCCTTGCATTCTTAAGCTTGCTCTCTGATGGTCGATAAAGTACACCAACAGGCTGATGTGAAGAGTGAGTAGATGTCGACACGAAGATACTATTGGAACTCACAATGCTGAAGACCGTATAACCCTCTCCTCTATCAGCAATGGCATCGTCAATGACGCTATGTTCTTGGGTAGCCTTCTCCTTCCTAGCTTCCTCCATGTCTGCCAATCCTTCTTGTAGACGACCCATATAGATCAAAGAGAGACCTTTGTTGAAGAGGACTTCAGCCGAGTAGAGCTTGAACTTTAATCCGATCTGTTCATAATTGCTGAAAATGGTGTAAATCTCCAAATAATAAGATGACAGGATGGGGGGCTGAGACTGACATGGCTTGATTGCCTCGAAGGTAAAGTAAGGCTTCTTCAAAGTCCTTCAAGGCAAGTTCGTAGCGGCCGAGAAGGAAGTTGGAAACGCCGCATTGGAAATATCTATGACACCACCAATGGTACGGTTAGCATCGTCCAAAGGGGTAGCAGATGGTGAATGTGTGCGGCCAGCTCCATCGAGGCACAACCCGAACTGGACGGAAGGTGGAGTGATCCCTCGGGAGAAATGATGCGATGACTGCGTCGAGATGGACACAGCCCAGTGGTCACGGCTCGCAGCTGCCAGGTATGAGTAAGAATGGAATACTCACGCAACAGCCAGATACTGATCCAACTGGGTTGCTGCCATAAATTGCTCGACAGCGGCCTCATGCTCGCCAACTGTAGCATAAATAAGCCCCATGTTGGTCAAGATCTTGGAGGAATCGCCAATACGCTAGAGATGCCGTGTGGACGCGGTCAGCTCACACCCATCAGAAAGAATATTTGAAAGCGCACGGAGAAGAGATCCAGAGCCTTTTCGAAATCCTCGGCATCATAGGCCTTCAAAGCAGCAGCCCAAGTTTCGAGTTCAGCTTTGAGAGACATGTTTCAGAGTGGGCAAACAAGCAGGTAGATTTCGAGGCGTAGTGATGGAGATGTAACCGTCGACGGCGAGAGAAATGTATGTGCGTTCCTGACGCAAAAATGGAATGAAGGGATAAAGATAATAGCAATCGATGAGAGTGAAATCCGAGAGCACACGAAGAGTCGAGGTAACGAGTGCTGCTGGAAAGAACGAAGGGGAAAAGAGGGTGGAATCAGACACAGTCTGAGCGTTGAGAAATGAAGGAGGAGGAAAAGGAAAAGGACCTACAGAGACTCGGACCACCGCGTTCACTATATAGCCTAGACCAAGCGCCCGAGACTTTGATGTGGTGATGTAATACTTTTAGCTTGCTGTCGTTATGCTATCGAAGATGATGGCAACGGCGACGAAAACTTGGACGACGTGCACCTCGATGACAAGGAGAAGTTATCCCAGACAATGTGCATGCATGCCACCGATTTATTGTATTGTCTGTGGCCTTGCCTTCGTCTCTTTTCGCTTGCCCTACGTGGCATTTCATTTTCCCATGCCCAGCGGGAGAGTTGTGTTGTCCGGCTTTCGGATCTCGCTCAACGCTACGACGTGCTTCATTTCCTTGGAATGGTTGACGACTACACCATTTTCGAATTCTCATCGTCTCGTTCTGCCTGGACCACGTCCTCTTCACTCCCTCCATCCTCTTGTCTTGTTAATTGTATTCCTGCCAATCCTCTATTTGTGTCTGACAGGTTGGGTGCAGGGCCCACAATCAGTAGTGTGGAAATAATTGGCCACGAGTTCTTGGCAGGATATTCATTCGCCGGATTCAACCTTGTTTCCATGAGGTTGCCGTACCTTCATTCTCCCCCTTCACACATTCCGAAGCCCGTTGACCGTAAGACTCAAGGGATTTGCTTTATGACGGCAGTTGTAGAGCAACCATTCGCTCAGATGGGACAAAGTCCATAGCGAAACTCTGATTCATTGCTTCTGGTTGTTAGAACCCAGTCGATTCATCAGATCGGCCTGTCGCGCGCATTGCACGTTTTCTCCGAATTTGTTCAAAACCTGGCTCCTCTTGTCTGATGGCTATCCGTGCATGTATGCGCTCATCGACCACAATGATCAACCCCTTTGCCGAACAAAGTGTTTACTCGTATGGCCGAACATAGAACAAGGTATGGTCCTTCAGGTTAATCTACTGGAAATACCAAGGAGACCTCTTCTTTAGGATATTGACTTTGTTGCCATCCCAACAGGATTCTCCAACCTTGCGTCGACCCAAATACTGCAGAGTTGCTATCGCGAGTATCGGAACGAATTTCGATCGTTAGTGGCATGGGCCCTCTCAACCGTCGCTCACTACATTTCGCCTCACCCTTCAGGCGTGTGCGAAGTATATCTTAGTATCGTATTGACCTCTGGCATCTCCTTCACAACAAACCCCGCGGGCCTAGTCCGACGGTTCTCGCTTGGCATGTCCTTGAACGATGTCTGCTTCCAATTCCAGTAACGAGACATCCTGTCCAGCACATCTTCTGAGTGGGAATCGAAGCGCAACTATCTTGACTGTCCTAAGTTATCGGGTTCAGATAAGGATACCATCCCAACACCACTATCGTTTTCAGCTTTCACAATGGCCGAGACCCATCTTGCCAATTTGGACGAGGTTGTGGGCAAGATATTCGACTATATCATTGTCGGTGAGTGTCAATTATAGAGCCCAGGTTTGTGAGCCAGTAGAGGGTTGACGAAATACAGGTGGCGGCGTGAGTCAAACTCTGGTCCCAGACAGGCGTCGTCGTTTGACCAACGATCTACGAGACAGACCGCTGGTCTCTGCCTCGCGGCTCGTCTCACAGAGGCTCCAGAGACATCTGTTCTAGTCTTGGAAGCCGGTGGTGCCAACCTGAACGACCCCGATCTGCGTATGCACACTCCATCTTATCTACACGCTATTACCCATCGCTCAAGTTTCCCACTTGAATATTGAAATCATGGCTCAATCATAGTCCGCCCTGCTTCCTATGGAATCCATTTTGGCAATGCGAAATATGATTGGAATTTCAAAACTGTACGTGCGCTTGAGGATGATGTCGCTGTGCGGTGTCCGAGATGGTGTCACGATTGTTCAGGATCCTCAATTGCATTGCGATGGGAACCAATTTATATGGCCGCGGTAAGTTTTTGTGGCATAGAGAGTCGATTTTCGCCCCTTTGATATCTTTTTCTTAATTGGCGAAATTGAATGTTTTTGTATATGCCAGCGGGAAGGGTTTGGGGGGTAGCTCTGCTATCAACTTTTTGAACTGGACGATGCCGCCGTCCGATGAAATCGACGGTCTGTAAAGTCCGCCTTTTTGGGTCTCTCCTTATTCTGGCTGACCCCTATATACCATCCTTGCGCTGTTGGCTGATCTGGTTCGCAAAAGATTGGGAGCGCCTGGGTAATCCTGGATGGAATTGGGTCAACCACCGGAGATACATAAAGAGAGCAGAAAAGTGCGTTCTCCCTCTATACTTTTATAAATTTGCTCATCCTCGGTGTGTTTAGATTCGTATACCCTCCGGACGACGAGCGAACTAGGAATGAGATGAGGCGGGATGATTGGTCAAGTGGAATGGAGGGTACGTATCAGGGTTTCAGCTTCTTTGTGCCCGAGAAATTGGAAGTTCGATTATGTCGGCCCTCATTAGGTCCACTCCTCACCTCATTCCCCTCCAAGATCCCTCTAAGTGAATTTGAAGTGCGGAGAGTAAGCCCAATTCCGCCTCCATTCTATGCAGTTTCTTCCTTACGATTGACGCTTTACATTATCTTCTGCGCCTCAGACTTTCATCAACTTGGGCATTCCCGTCGCTCCTAAGCCGGTTGGTGCTTGTATTCTGGGGATGCGGTGCACTGAATCAAATCAATCTTGCCACTGTGATAGCTTGATGGTGATGTACGCAGTTCACCACCAGCTCTGGGTTGTGGGAGGGATGATAAATGATAACTTTGAGCTATAGCCTACAGGTGTATTTTTCGCCCCAGAGACCCTCGATCCTAGAAATGCCACTAGGACGTATTCAACAACCGTATGAAGGGGTTTGACTCTTCTTGCCATTCCCGAGCTAATTAGTTCTATTATATAGGCCTATTATCTTCCAAACGCATCTCGCCCAAACCTTCACGTCCTAGTTCAATCCACTGTGAGCAAGCTGGTCTTGAGTACGGATTCCGATAATGGTGATCTGGTCGCTGCAAATGGGGTCGAGTTCGTTCACAAGGGGATTCATTGTGCCATCAATGTCGGAAAGGAGGTTCTGCTTTGCGCAGGGTGTGTACTCCTTTATCCATCGGTTGGTTATTCTTTACACGACTCACTCTCCTGAATTACAGATCCTTGAAGTCACCACAAATCCTCGAGTTATCGGGTATTGGGAGCAGGATCGTCCTCGAAAAGTTAGATATCTCTTGCATCGTCGACCTACCTGGAGTAGGAGAGAACGTCCAAGAGCACGTCTTTGCAGGGACTTCGTTCGGTATGTCCAGGTCCCTTCCGAGTGTCTTCCGCCCAGGACCCAGTATACCAACTCTACATCATTCGTCAGAGTTGAAAGACGACGATGTTGTGGAAACTTTGGATGTCTTGAGGAACCCTGAACTAGCCGCCCAACATATGGATTTGCAGTATGCCTTTGTTTCTTCCTTGTTTCTCTCATCCTCATGGTTTCGTCTTCAGCGCGTCAGGCGAAGGTGCCTACAACATCGGTATCGTGGGATTCGTCTTTGCGCCTCTCAACCTCCTTTCTGCTTCCGCTTCATCCATCCACGAAGCTGCTCTCTCCGTCTATCGCACAAAGCGACCGGAGGTCACTGAAGCTGGAGGAGTCGCAGAGGGAATCAAGCAACAGTGGAAGATTCAGCTCGAGAGGCTGGAAAAGGGCTCACCGGGGTGTGAGTTTATCAGTATTCCAGGATTCTTCAGCCGTCCGAGTGAGTAAATCTGCTATGACTCTCGACATGGTGGATCAACGTCCCTAGACCTGCCGAAGGACGGGAAGAAATACCTCTCGATCTCCGTTGCCATGAACCATATGTTCTCGAGGGGGACCATTGTATGTGCCCACCACCACTCTTCCACAGTCCACTTCGATGCTGACCACAAGTAGCACTCAATCTCAAAAGACCCGACAATCGACCCGGCGTTTGACCCGCATTACTTCGAGGAAGGCATCGGTATGGATATTCACCCTTCCAACAGACACATTCGTTGATCCGTCAATACATTCTAATTTCAGACATGCAAACTTTCGTGGAAGCTATGAAATTTCTCAAGAACAAAGTCGCGAAAACCTCGCCTTTCAAGGACTCCATCGGTATATTTTCTACTTCCATTTTTGAGCTCATCTGGGTACTATTCGGAGGTTCATTCATAGCGCGAGAAGTCAACCCCGGTCCCGAAGTTGTTTCGGATGAACAGATCGGTGGTACGTTTCCCCTCGAATCGCGATGGCTGACGAGGCTAATGCAAGGCTTGCAGATTGGTTAAAGAACCACCTGAGCACTACTTTTCGCGAGTTATATGCTTCAGTCCCGCGAGTGTGAATTGACTCTTTCGATCAGACACGGCAGGTTCTTGCTCTATGCTTCCGAGGGACAAGGGTGGCGTGGTCGATCCTCAACTCAAGGTCCCAATGTTTGACCCTTCGGAGACCCCTCGGAATTAACCTTGAATGTTCATCGTCGTTACAGGTATATGGAACAAGTAATATCAGAGTGGTCGATTTATCCGTCGTCCCGTTGCATATTGCTACACACACCCAATGTGAGCGTCGTTGTCGTCCTTGAGTCTCTGTTCTGAAGGGTGTTGCAGCGACGGTGTATGGTATCGCGGAGCAAGGTGCGGGTTTGTGCAGTTGTTTTCTCAATCTGCAAACTGAATCCTTGTAGCTGCGGATATCATCAAGGGGGTAATCTAGATGATTTCGATCAAGGGCTACCTACGGTCCGCTTCTTCAAGCTGAGGGCTTTACTTGGCATGATGAAGGGATGATGTTATTGTAGCGGCCGAGTCCGCCGGCTATGACTGCTGAATCTTGGACTAGTAAGGGAGTGTCGAAACCAAAGCTGGGTATGTCATGGTTTGGAGGAATTATGTGGGAGGGACCGAAAGTGTGTCGAGTTTTAGCAAATCACGAAATTGTATAATAAACAAAGGCGTTTCACTTCGGTCGAATGATCATGTCCGAACATACCCATCTGACTGGCCAGAAGCTGCTGGTTCGGATTCTGTCGACCTGCATAATGAGGTGGTAGCATCGCCCAAGGTAAATGGGGTCCAGTCGGATGTCACTATTTAGAGGGATCACGCCATGCCTGATGTAGAGAACGCCCATAGAAAGGGTGGTCAACTCGGAACCTCTTCGAGAGAGTGGGATTAGAAATTCATTAGTGAATGTCAGTCGACTTTGCTATGAACACTAGGTCCATTGGGCATGTCCCAAATACGACTAAAGACGACATGACGAACGTGACCAATGGGGCACGAAAAAGGAAGGTCAAGGAGAGCAATGCTAACTAGTAACCGCTCCGTTCCTAACGATGGGAGTCTGGGTTCTCCTGAACTCCAGCACCGCGCCGTAACGTAGCCGCCGGCGACTGATCTCGATAGGCAGCTCCGAGGCTGGGATCCGATTTCGGACGTGGTCTGCGCCTTGTGAGGGGACGTGACTGAAATGGAGAAAAGCAAGTTGAGTCGGTCTAGTTGGGATACAAAACGAATGATATGAGACGAACCGGACGAAGGTCATCGACCATCAACCAATTCCCGACGCCCCCAGGAGCAGCTGGGACGGCAAACTCTGGAAAGGGGATGGTGCCCTTCTCGACGCCACTAGGAGCAGCTGGAACGGCAGACTCTGGGGAGGAGATGATAGGGAAAGGTGGTATAGTTATGGTGAGGATTGGTTTTGATGGCGGAGCGCGGTAACGCCCATTTAAGGCTAGGAGAGGGAGGATATTCACGGAAAGAAGTTCGGGCAGTTGCTGCGAGACTGAACCAAGTTCGGCTTGGGAGTGCCTGCCAAGAAAGGACATGGATCGACGGTGGTCGAAGTTTCGGTGAGAGGGTCAGACAGTAATCGGACTCACGGATCTGACCCTGAGCGATTTCTCTTCCGACCCCAAGGTTTCCTAACCTGAGCCAACACCGACCTAAGCATGGACCGGCTCAGCCTCCATAGTTCGCATAATCATTAATGTAGGGGGCTGACATACCAAGCAGTTGCGAGAGCCACTGCGATGGCAAATATCCCACCGATGAGTGCCCAGCCACTATGTCCTTGGACAAGCCCCGCTATGGCAGAAATGAGGCTTCCTCCGACTACAATTGAGCCTGCAGCCAATTTTTGTCTTTTAGATGAAAATGCTGTCGGCATAGCGAGAAGGATGGAGGAATTGGGGTTCGAGACGGGAGGTCTCGAGGCGTTAGATTTAAAGCTTTAGGATAAGATAAGGTCGACATTGCTTCGACACAGCACTGAAGAGGCGCAGTAGACGCCAATGCAAGGTTCAAGTTTGGTGGTAGATGTGAGCATACCCAGATCTAATTTTATCTCCGTTCGTAACCGCTTCACACAACCAAGTTGAGCCAACCTCCGCTCGTTGTCGATGATGACGACGACAGACTCGATAACGTTGCTAATGTTCCCGACAACATCAAATACGTTCTCTGCTCATCGTGGACGCTCCACTCCCGTCTCCACCAACGACTCCGTGTCGTCCTACCTCTCCAGAAAAGAGGACGATACTGGGTGACTTTCCGTGGCTGTGTTTCCTAAATCCTAGTTTCTAAAGGCCGTTGCTAGGTCACAGACACCGACCTGGGCTGTCTCTGATGGGTCCTTGTGTTTGCTACGAAGGTCTACCTTAAAACATAGCAGCAAAGGGTCCAAATCGAGCACTTGTAGACTCACTCCAGCTCGACCGTTTCCATGTCGTTTGCGCTCGGAATTGCTGTGGTAGGTAGCGGTAGACTGTGGCTTGTCATCCAGGGTGACCTCGGTTGCCAATGTAATCAATTGATTGAAGTGCATCACATATTCATCTACAGAGTTACAATTTTTCTTCTCATAGATCAAACGTACAGCTGACAAGGAGAGACCCAACGTTACGCTTCATTCATACCTTTGACTTCTTGGCGACCTCCTCAACAACCCACCCACCCAGCTCATTCGGGAAGAAGGGCATCTCGTGCTCGAATTCCTTCTCATGTGCCAACATGACCAACACTTCCTTGGCGTCGCTGTTCACCTGAGCCAATTTTCTGACGCTCTCCCTGGCCACCTCCAAATCGAGATAATTGAGCTCGCTGATCAACCTGTGTCCCGTCTTGTAACACTCCCGATTGTGGCAAGTATCCGCTGCAAGGAGGATGAAAGCATTGCCGGGAGTGTTTGCGACGCGGGCTAAGACAGTGAGATGTCCAGGGAGATGACCTGGCGTGTCGAGTATGTACAAGGAACCATCTCCGAAAAAGTCGAGTGCTTGGGCAAAGGGTCCGAGGGGTGCGACTCGGCGGGGGATAGGGCGGGGGAAGCCAGTGGGAGGGGGATTGGCTGCTGACTCGGAAAAGTCGAGATAGGTGGCGGTACGGCCTGCAGGCCATTCTGCAAAGAATGCTTCCTTGAAGTGAGGGTACGGTTTGTCAAGGAGGGGTTTGGATTCTTTGCCAAGGATGATCTCTGCTGATGGGAAAGTGGTGATGTCGCCCGTGTGATCCCAGTGCAAGTGGCTGTTGGAGCTGTTAGCATACCGGTTTTAGGTACGGGGGAAGGACGAACCTGAATATGACGCCCTTCACAGTCGCAGGATCCACATCTCCTCTGCTGAGTTGCTCGGCAGAGGAGTCGTTGCAGGTAGCACTGAACTCTTTGATGCTCTCGTGGCAAGCGGGAGGATAGCCTTCCCCATGCTGCGAAATGGGTGTGAATGAGAGATGGACAGTTGTAACGGAAACTCACCTTTCTGATACCCAGATCGAACATGTATCGACCATGTTCAGGATGGTGGATAAGAAAGCAAAAGACGGGGATAGTTGAACCATGCTCTGGCGGGAGTTGGAGCGAGTCCTGGAAGACTTCTCTGTACGGCCACCACAGACTGCCAGCGTTGATCCCATACACCTTCACCGTCGAGCCTGTCACGTCGATACCGTCCATGCTGGTCAGTCACTAAGATAATCGTCAACCATCTTATCTAATCTCGCCCACTGATTACGTGATCGCTACTCGAGTCAGTAACCAGCCCGCTCACCACCATCAACGTCCTCCACGACTGTCTCCTCATCGTCCTCGCCGACGCCGACGCCGACGACTCCTCCCGACTCCTCTCCTGCCTGTCTCCCGCCATGGCTTTGCCCGAATCTCTCCAAGGACCCCTCGATGTCCTGATGATCGACAATTTTGATTCCTTCACCTGGAATCTGTACCAATCTCTCTGTCTCCTCGGGGCCAATGTCACCGTCATTCGAAACGACGCCATTTCCACAGAGGCATTACCTCTGCTTGATATCAAGCACCTCGTCATCTCTCCCGGCCCTGGCCACCCCAAAACTGATTCCGGGATATCGAGGGATGCCATCAAATTCTTCACTGGCAAGGTACCTGTCCTGGGTGTGTGTATGGGTTTGGAGTGCTTGGTCGATGCTTTCGGCGGTGACATTGCGTATGTCCAAGTCTTCATCTCACTCGTAATTTCGCTAACACCTGTTCAGTTACGCAGGTGAAATCATGCACGGCAAGGTACGCCACTCCACTATACATGTCCGACTCGCCACCTACCTTTGCTTAGGTTAGCCCCATACGGCACGATGGTCGCGGAATATTCAAAGGCATCCCTCAACATTTCAAATCAACCCGTTACCACTCCCTCAGCGCGGACCTCTCCACCCTCCCTTCCATCCTCCAAGTAACAGCTTCCTCATCTGAAAGCGGTGTCATAATGGGAGTCAGACACCGCACCTACACCCTCGAATCCGTACAATACCACCCTGAATCCTGTCTCTCAGAAGCAGGCGACCCTCTCCTACTTAATTTCCTCGCGTTAAAAGGTGGCAGTTGGGAACAGAACCCAGAGGCTGGTGTACTTGATCCCAATTTACCATTATTTGAGATCGAGAAGGGCGAGGATGGGAAACCTATCAGTGCAGCTGCGGCCAAAGTCCCTACCATCCTCGAGAAAATCTACGCCCAACGTCTCAAAGACGTCAATCTCGCCAAATCCACTCCAGGTACCACCCCCTCTGATATCTCTACCCTCCTCTCCATGCACCTCGCACCTCCCCTCACTTCCTTCGTCTCTGCTCTCAAATCCCCTACGACGCGACCGGCATTGATGGCAGAGATCAAACGTGCTTCGCCTTCCAAAGGAGCAATCGCGATGAACACCAACGCAGCTTCTCAGGCACTCTCCTACGCCCTGGCAGGGGCATCAGTCATTTCAGTCCTCACCGAACCGACCTGGTTCAAAGGATCCCTCCTCGATATGCGTCTCGCACGTCAGGCAATCGATTCACTTCCCAACCGACCAGCTATCCTTCGTAAAGACTTTATCCTTGACGAATACCAAATCTCCGAAGCTAGGTTATGGGGAGCAGATACCATCCTCTTGATCGTAGCCATGCTTCCCCTCCCTCGCCTCCAATCGCTCTACGCTTTCGCACTCTCGCTAGGGATGGAACCCCTCGTCGAAGTCAACAACGCAAAGGAAATGCAAATCGCTCTCGATCTCAAAGCGAAAGTCATTGGAGTGAACAATAGAAACTTGCACGATTTCAAGGTAGATATGAACACTACTTCAAGGTTGGTTGATATGGTAAAAGAGAGGGACGTTGTGCTCTGTGCGCTCAGCGGGATCTCTGGAGCCGCCGATGTACGAAAGTACGTTGAACAAGGTGTGGGTGCCGTCCTAGTTGGTGAATCCTTAATGCGAGCATCGGATCCTGGTCGATTCGTTCGAACTCTTCTGGACCTTCCCGAACTCCCAAAGCCAGAATCCGAAACTCCTCATAAACCACTGGTGAAGATCTGTGGAATCAGAACAGTTGACGAAGCTGTTGGCGTTGCGAACGCAGGAGCGGACATGCTCGGATTAATGTTTGTCCCCACAAGTAAACGTTTCGTCGACCTCGAAACCGCCCAACGAATCTCTGCTACGATCCGAGATTTCCGTTACCAACATTCCTCGACCACCGCATTCAACCAACCACCCGCAGACGATCCCTCGTCGACCACCCGCCTCCCCTGGTTCACCAGACACGCGACAACCCTACCTCCAACTCGTCCCCTCCTAGTGGGTATATTCCAAAATGCACCCCTCTCCGAAATCCTCCACATCACGTCCCACGTCCAACTCGATATCGTCCAATTACACGGCTCCGAACCGCCCGAATTCGCGAAATTCATTCCTGTTCCTGTTATTCGAGTATTCCACGTTGATGCGGATGGGAAAGGGTTGGAGGAGATTGTAAGACCGGGCTTGAACGAGTTTGTGTTGCTGGATAGTATGAGGCGTGACGGGTTGAGTGGGGGAAGTGGAAAGGTGGTTGATTGGGAGATTGCTAGGAGGGTCGTGGAGGCTGGCGAGTTTGGGCGTGATTCACCTTCCAAGGTGTTGTCACCTTACTCTGATGCACCAGAGTCCAAGCCCACAGAAAATGGTGACGCTCCTCCACCACTACCTCTAAAGGAAGGCGTTGCAGCTGAGGGTGCCGAGAATTTGACAGCACCAACAGTCAATGGAGCAAATGGCGCGGCGCATCAGCCGGCTCCCGAACACCCCATGCCCATCATTCTAGCGGGAGGCCTCACACCTGATAACGTTCACTCTGCCGTTGTTCAGGTTCGACCATGGGCCGTAGATGTCAGCGGCGGAGTAGAGACTGCCGACGGGAAGGGCAAGGATTTAGAAAAAGTCAAGGCGTTCGTAGATGCGGCAAAAGGCCAGGCGTGATCGTCGTATAGAGACGTTTTGTAATACCGCTCGCTCTGGTTCATCTATCCTTATTATCGGTCGACTTTTGGTTTGGATGTCACAAATTAGTTTATCGGTTTACAATCAAGAAATGCGAGTACAAATGGAATACAATCTGCTGATGCTGCGTAGTCGATCGAGTCCGATCCATCCCTTTTTCACTGTCCCACAACCCTGCATCGCCGTAGAGGCAGATGAGTTTGCCGACTATGAATCATTCGTCTATTTATTGCCCAAGTGGGTACCAGCGAGCTCACGCTCGAGGTCAGCACTTGGGTCATCCATGACAGGGCTAGGCACCCTCTGACCGGGAGCAGTGTACCCAGAGGTAGCACCATTGGAGGGAGCGTCTTCTTGCATCGGAGAGTTGATGATGTCGTCTCGCGATGGGATGGGGAGACTACAGCATATTTGAGTAAGAGGTAGATGGAAAGTACAAGGGAAACGAACCTGTCTTGTCGGCGAATCTGCCCTGAAGCTCTAGCTTGGGCGCGTACCTCTGCGCGGAAGGAATTGACCTCCTCGATGATCAACTTCTTCATTCCCTCGATATTGTCTTCTTCCTCAAAGTTGAAATCGAATTTCTATGTCACCCAATAAAACTCGTCAATTCATACCGAATTCCAAGACGCGAAAAGGTGACCCACGGTTTCACAGATCGGCTCGTCGGCGGGATCGTGCCAAACTTGCAAGTAAGGATGATCGAGCGCCTCTTCACAGCTGATCCTCTTGGCGGGATCGAAGCAGAGCATCTTGGAAAGCAAATCGATGGCTAATGGGTTAGCGCGAGGATAGAGAGTCGCGAATGAGATGCGTGGTTTGATTGGGAGGGATCGAATATAATCTTGGGCCTAGCAGAACGGGACCGTGTCAGCTGGACGGGAAATGAAATGACGGACGAAGGGCTTACCCTGGGGGAACCGACGCGGCGGAGAGTGTCTTCAGAGGGCGTACCAAGGTAATGGAGGATTTGGTTGAGCTGGTCGACGTAGCTGAACGAGCGGTCAGTTTGAATTCCCGAAGATAATGAGAAGACACTTACTCCCTGCCCTTGTAGATGGGTTTTCCGCCCAGTAGCTCCGCTAAGATACATCCTACGGACCAAACATCGATAGCAGTTGTCTACAAAAGCCAAACCAATCAACCGTCTCATTTCCCTGGCATCAACAAGACCGCTCACGTAGTTGGCGAAACTCAACATAATCTCCGGAGCCCTGTACCAACGAGTAGCGACATACTCAGTCATGAAACCTTGATTACCCGCCGCCCTGCTAGCACCTCCGCCGGGGGTATAGCCCCGGGCCAAGCCAAAGTCGCAAATCTTCAGTTCACAATCGGCGTTGACAAGAAGATTTCCGGGTTTTAGATCGCGATGAAGGACGTTGGCAGAGTGGATGTATTTCAGGCCACAGAGGGTTTGGTAGAGGAAGGACTGGAAGTGGGCGTCTGAGAGAGGTTGACCAGAGCGGATCTGACGTCCCAAGTGAGATGAGGATGAGGGAGAAATAAACGGGAGACTTACGATGGCGTGGAGGTCAGCTTCCATCAGCTCTTCCTATGGAGTCCTGGGATGAGGCGAGATAATCAAGGCATGGTCATGGTATAACTCACGTAAAGGTACACTTCGTCAAAATTGCCATCTGGTCCGAATACGATGTCCATATCGTACAGACATGTAATCTGAACATCGATTATCAGCGCCTATCCTCGAATTGGAGAGACGAGATAATTCTAACATTTTTGTGCCCACGGAAATGGTGGAGGAGTCTGCAGAGTTAATGCAGGGCAGTCAGAGACTGGATCTCAGTCGGCCAGAGGGTCACTCACTTGATCTCCCTCAAACATCTCTTCGTCAATATCCTCTACCATCATCGTGCATCAGGTTAGCGCTCGTCCCTTGATCCACTCTGCCCTATATGCAATATGAACCACAAACCTTGGTGTTAATGTTGGTAATCTTCTTGATCGCACATCCCTCCCCAGACCTGCGATGTCTGGCAGCAACGACACAGCCATACGCACCCTGTCCTAATTCCTTGACGAATTGATACTCTGAATCTACGATGAAGGTAGAGTTAAGAGCGGTGAAGGAGTGTCTCTGCATCGTATCGGTCGACGAGTCCTGCTGTAGCAGGATTCTGTTGAGAATTGATGGGGGTTGTGTAAACCAAGAAAGCTAATGGTAAGATAAGGAAAAGGGAGGCGATGGCTGTATCAATGCAGGGCTATACATCTTGGATGGATGCAGATATCGATCAGGATCACCATCTGCCACAATTCTCAAACACAGCCATACACGCCTTTTCGCCGCCGATTTTCTGAGGACCGATTATTCAATGGCACAACGTCAATGGGTCGACCACGCAGGGCGTCGTCTGTGACCACGAAGGGGCATCCGGCTGTGTTGAGACATGTACGCCCTGTGAACAAGTCGTGTCAGCAGTGATAACTCCCGGGATAAGTTGTTGCACTCCGTTGAGACAACTCACTTCCAAGCCAATGCGAGAACCAGATCCTACCGTCAATCTACCACCGCCATGGAAGTAGACCACAGCCACGAAGATTAGAATCGGGTAGATCATACAAGCCGCCCGTGGTCGACATTGTCTGGGCGAGAAGCGTCGTAGGGGAATCACGGTCCAGAAGGATGCAGTCGCCGACACGTTTGTATGTTAGCGCCAACATACAACACGATATCATTCTACGAACTGTACAACTCTAGGCCTTAGGTTGAGACGTCCATCCCAGTCTTAACGCGATTCAATGGTTGGGTCCGAGGTTGAGAACCAACGCTGGGAGCTGATTTAGAAGCCAACTCGAGTGTCATAATTACTCTCAAGCGACGATCCGTAATAATTTGGGTAACCGATATCAATCTTGCGAGCTCCAAGCTCGCAAAGGGTTCGAACGAGAGGTGTGTTGGCACATGTGAACTATCGAGGCGGAATCAGGCAAGCAAATTCGATCCGGAGGGTGTGTATAGCGGGTTAACGCCTATTCGCCAACTCTGCGAATGTACATCTGAGCGTATGAAATATCCACGTTCTCGCTAATCTGCCCACCAACTTCTTAGAGAGTAACGGGAACACAACCGATGGAAATGAGACCACCTGTAAGAGAAGTTCGTCAGCATCAGCCGGAACGAAGACCTAAACTGTGTGCAAATAATTGTACCGTAAGAGTTGTCGGTGCAGCAAACGGGAGAGGCAGAGCTGAAAACAACATGAGTCCATGGTTTCGGAACCAATATTTCAAAGAACTCACCAAGCCGAGCCAGAGCCAACACCAATGACGGTGATAGGCGAGCAAGTCAAGCCAACTTCGGCAGTGACATCCTGGACAACGATGCCAAGGCTCTTAATAATACTCGCGGCAGCGGGGCTGCTAGCGCTCTCGACACTGTCGCAGCACTGGATGGGACCGGTGGTGCAAGAACTGGCCGGCTCGTTGGGAGTCGGAGTGGCGACAGCAAGGATAGCCGAAAAGGCGGGAAGAGCGATGGAGAGCTTGGAGAACATGGTGACTGAAAGATGTGATACTACTCGGGGCGTTGAGTGGTTGGATAAATTAGCGTGGCCAGCGGGCTTTTATAGGTTTCATGGGTCTCACTTGTGATCTTGAGGTGAAGCGAAAATGGGCAAAAAAGAGTCATAAAGTCAGGTTCGGTCATTGGATGAGACTCGGGAAAACCCTCGACGCCAGGATCAAACGTACATCCCTGCGTGTTGCTTCAACGCTCCACTAGGTGTGAACGGCGAAGCACTCATATTATCCACTCAGAAGATTGTGCAAAGATGACTTCAAAATCTAGCAAAATGCATGCCTAAAATCTCAGTGACGATGACGGGGGGGACGTAAGTCAGAACGATGATATCAGATAAGAATAGGTCGTACTTCCAAAAAGTCGCTGCCTGTGAGATATCTGATGAAATCTTACCACTCAGAAGATGCATGTCAACGCGACAAAATCAGAACGGCATTCGGTACAGCATTGCGATTGAGGACAAAGATACAAAAAAACGACAGACGTCAGAGTTCTCATGAAAAGGAATGGTGACATAGCCTGCTAAGTGGTGATCTGCCCACGACATTTTCATGATTTTGCCGTAAAGGCAGACAGAAACTGAGTGAGCCCAACACCATTCCTTCAGCATGTCGCCAAGTCACTCCACTTGGTGTGAAGTAGAACGTTAACACATAATAAACTCACAGCATTCTTTGCAGAAGGTCAGGCACAGTCGACTGAGTACCTATGACCGTACTGCTGCAACGTGCACTACCCTCACTCGTGTGGCAGTTTGCGATGGTGTCGGCCGACGGGAAACGTGATGTGCAAAGACTCAGAGTACTTAGAAGGTGAAGCGTTCCTCCAGGACCGGTTGTTCGCAGAGCTTTGAGCGGGAGATCGGCGACGGCCGAAAGCATTGTCCGTCACAATCGGAGACACCCTCCGAGTCCCTGACGCTACTACCCTCAGAAAGTCCCTGAAAGTCCGACCTACCAACATCGATCAATATTATTCCCCTCTCGACCTCCGTGCTGCCGCCTTACTGAATGCTGGCAGATCCCTACTGAATGATATCAGACATTCGTTGACGCTCTCACCATGCCACGTTGATGCCACAGCGTTCAAGTTCCTCGATCAGACCGCTTCGTCGTTTGCAGTCTCATAACCCAACCATCTCTCTGAGAACTCCGCCAGCGCTACGGACATCTCGACCATTCTGAAGATATGTCCCTCTACCAATCGAATCCTGCAAATATCCTAGTACTGTCCGACACGTGTCCCTTCTCTTCCTCAAAATTTGCGATCAGCTGGTTGTGAAGTCCTCAATGTTTCTCAAGCGCTCCACTTTAACATGGCATCCTCTTGTCCGACGTCCCTGATGACTTTGGCCTCACCCTTGCTGAAGCGCTGCAGTCGATTCCTCTGCTGGCATTTTCTCAGTACCTGTCGGCCCCGTGCAAACACAATCAGCAACGATGAACTCATCCACCGTCATCAGGGCCGAATAATGCCCTCGCTTGCAGGGCAGAAATCCTATAAAGATCCTCATTTCTGGTCCCCAAAAATCTATCGCTCAAACATCCAATTGTGCGCCCCCAAACCAATCAACAACAATGTTCAAACTCGCCACCTTCACTACCCTCTCCATCCTTGCTGTCGCCACTGCTGCCTGGGACACTACTCCCATCCCAGCCAGCCAATGTACCACTGGCCCCATCCAGTGCTGCGACACTGTTGAGAGTGCAAGTAGCCCCGCCGCTGCCGGTATCCTCGCGAGCATTGGCGTCGTAGTCCAAGACGTCACCGCCCTTGTTGGGCTGACTTGCTCGCCTATAACCGTCATCGGTGTCGGATCTGGCTCTTCTTGGTAAGTCCCCTTAGAGTTCGAGGCGAGAACCACCCTCTCATTCCGTTCGTAGCTCTGCTTCACCTGTTTGCTGCACCGACAACTCCCACGGTATCTTTTCCTTCCCAACACTGGCCTTCGATTTCGTTGACGTTAACACACCTTCTTACAGGCGGTCTTATCTCCATAGGCTGCGTCCCTGTTACTCTCTAAGTAATTGTGGCCGAGTGAGAGTAGGGCGACCATAGATAGGAGGGAACAGTAGTCCTA
Organism: Jaapia argillacea MUCL 33604; assembly: GCA_000697665.1. Classification (NCBI taxonomy): domain Eukaryota; kingdom Fungi; phylum Basidiomycota; class Agaricomycetes; order Jaapiales; family Jaapiaceae; genus Jaapia; species Jaapia argillacea. The sequence continues at coordinate 118,597 of KL197726.1, forward strand.
CTGGCGAAGGTTGTTTGCAGGAAACGTTTTCCAGGAAATGTAGAGTTCTGGTAAGACTTCGACTGAGTACCACAGGAAAATTTGCAAGATCGTCTGAGTGGATGTGAGCCAAATGGCTCCCCCAGCGTGACCAGCGTGACTGGAGTCGTCCAACCGCAACTTGTGCCTCGACTCAGAGTGCTGTGTGGTGAACGACGTAAACAGACGCATCAGTCACGGTCTCCTCCATAAGGCGAAAGGCCGCATACGCGGCAGAGCCTGCTACATGCTTAAGAATTGACACAACCTTCAAGGCATCGCATGCACACACACCAGCAAGCTGATGGGACAAGACAATTGGTATTGGATTGTTTACAGGACTCATTACGCAAAGAAATACACAGGGAAGTTGGAGGAAGAACGAAGTAGGAGGTGCATGCACAGAAGCAAGGAGAATGAAAGGAATAGCAGAACGAAAGGTTTACCAGTAGACAGAGATGAATCTGACATGCTCGGGTAACCTGGACATGGCCACTCGATAGCGGAGATGAGGGGGGCATCAAGTGCCCATAGGCATTGAGCAATGGATGGAAGGATTCAGACCAACTAAGGTTGCAACTCACGTGGTGCTAATTAGGGATTGTGCATGATTGTGCCCGCTCGTAAAGTTGATGGATAGGAGTAAGCGGGGTTGCTGGATGTCCATAGGGATCTTGGCAGAATGCGTCAGATAGGAGCCATGAACGGACGAAGGGATACAAGTTGGAAGGGAAGGAGAATCTAGTCTCGAAACCATCCATTGTACTCCGGGTTCACGGGCCGGCGGAGTTTTAAATGTTGAGTGCAGAACCCTGCGTACAACATCTGGTGTGTTTCGATTGGGGAACCCCCGGTCGGTGACAGTAAGTCACAAAATGTTACAACTCACCTGCGGAGTGCCTGTGGTGTGGGCACAAACCTGATAATATGGCTTGGAACAAGGCATCCTCTCTCCTTTGCACCTCCTATACACTGCACTTCGCAACACCTTCCAAAGATTCAGTGCGTACTTTTGAGCTGCGTTGGTCATCTCATCTATTCTCAGGCTTGTCAGTCCCTCCTCCATTAAATCCTTATCTGGCACGAGTGTGGTTTCGGTAGATGGCGTCGCTGGTGATGGTTTTATCAGTGACTTCCTCGTCGTCGTCGCTGGCAGGTGGGGAATCATCTTTGTCTTCAGAATCATCATCCTCCTGGGGTGTAGATTTGTCATTGTCCCATTAAAAGATGTTGTTCTAGTCATCAGCTTCGAGGAGATTTGTGTCACCCATAAGTGCTCTTCGTTCTGTTAACTCAGTCTCAAAAATCTCTCAAGTCGCATACTGCGTGCAGTCAGTAATTATGCCCAAGCGTGTTACGTCTGTCACAAATGTCACTGAGCAGGGGTCTCCCATATAAAGTAACATGTCTCACCCACAAGATGGTCAAGTTTTATTCGATTGCGAATAGAACAAGCTGCTTGGATTGTCATCTCAACCTTTTTTCATAGTCGTGTACATTACCCTGCAATAGTCACTCTGGCTAATGGAAAAATTTCTCTGAGCCCTGCACGTTGTACTCGAAGTTAATCACGCCATGCATTGTCAATGTGACTGTGACATCCCATCACCCACAATGTGGTTGGCTCTGTCTCCGCCTTCTCCAACGAGTTTCTCTTCAAACGGTTCATGCCTCGACATCATGCCCAGGAGGCATGAGCTGCTGCTGCTGCTGTAGAAATAACAGAAGTCAGGGCATGTTTGGCTGAGATAGATGCAAATCTCTTGCAAACGCGATAAGGTACATCATGTATCAATAGGCGCTTATATACCGAAAGTAGTAAGGAGGGAACCAGAATAACGGAAAGGAAGTGGATACCCAACGGAACGGTAAACGTTTGAACTCTATCAAACGTGCTCATTCAAGCTTGCACAGAAATCTAAATCCCGAATTCCAACAGCTGCCGCCCACGAAGATCTAATCCATCTCGCCTTGGACTGGTACCATGATGATCACGATACCCCTCAGAAACCCAGCCTTTGCTTCACGGCAGGCAAATTTGGTCTCACTAGGACCATGTTCACTAACAGAGTGCACAGTAAACAAGGTCAATGCAAAGCCCATGTTCCCCAGCAACTCCTTGTACCTGAAGAAGAGACTATTCTTGTCAAGTACTTTCTGGGTTTGGCTGACTGTGGCTTTCCTGGGAGTGTGAAGGCACTCTGTGAAGGTGCTGACCTTCTCATACGACATCGCAGACCAGATTTCCATGGTGTTGGAAAAAACTGGCAATACAGATTCCTAGCTTGGCATCCAGAGCTATCATCAGCATGGTGTAGAGCCTTGGACTGAACAAGGGCAAATGCAGCAAACCCTGAGTCGGCGAAGGTGTTCTATGATCTTGTAAGCTCACCTCCACATCTCCATTCTTCTATTCCTCACTGTCCTATTTAGCTAGAAGGTTATGTCCAGCAACATAACCTAACACGAGATAGGATTTGGAATATGGATGAGAAGGGCTGAATCCTCAGTCACATTCAGGCTGCACGAGTTTTGGTTCATCGGGGCTCACCTGCCCCAGCCATTCAAGGTCCATTTTATATCCTTCATTATGTGTATTCATACTGATTTCATGCCTCAGATGGAAATCAAGAACTCATCACCATGATCGAATGCATCTGCACTGACAGGACATCCCTACCCCCTACCTACATATTCAAGGGCAAGAATCTTCAATCATCATGGATTGATTCTGATCCCATCAACGCAAACTATGCCGTCTCACCATCAGGGTGGACAGATAACGAGCTTGGAGTATATTGGATCGAGAAGATGTTTGATCAAGAAACTCAAGATGAAGCTGACGATGCAAGGCTTCTGACTCTCGATGGTCAAACCTCCCATGTGTCCTTCGAGTTTGGTTGGTATGCTCGAGAACATTCAATTGACTTACTTTGCCTCCCTTTGCATTCCACAGCCTTCCTGCAACCGGAAGATGTTGTGATTTTCAGTCTGCTGGCTCAAGTGTGGTCAAATAAAGTTGATGCCCATGGAAGAGCAGGAATGACTGTGACAAAGCACAATTTTGCTGGGTATGTGGACAAGGCTTCTGATTTCTTCTATTCAAGGGGTTTACACTATCTGCAGACTCTATGCTCGTGCACAAGTCCAGGTGTTCGTACCACAACTTATCCAGAAGGCTTTTGAAGCAACTGGCATCTTCCCGTTCAACCGAAACTGTGTTGATCTCTGTCATGTGGCCCCTGCAAAAGTTGCAGATCGTGGATCTCTCCCTCTTCAACCATCGCTGCTCATCAACTCCCTTTCTCAATCGGAATCCGTTGTTTCTGCAAGGTCTGAACCATCCATGAGGGATGATACCACCTTTGACCTCAGCCACCTCACTGCCGTGCTTGAACTCGAACCAGTCAATGCCAACATGGAAGAAGTACAGGCCTGTCTTGGGGCAACTTTAGCAGAGCTTCGTATGTCTGCAGCACATGAATCTCTAACAATGCGACAGGTAGAGGAGATTGAAAAATGCCAAACTATGCGAAAGGACGGGCAGTGACAAAAGGTTGGGGGCGCTCGCTTCTTGACTCATGGTGAAGCATGGAATATCATCAAGAGACAGCATGGTGAGATGGTGCAGAAGCAGGCTGCCTGAGGGAGAGGTCGTGGCTGCAGTCGCAGTCGTGGTCGAGGCTGGGGATGTAGAGGGTTGCCGCAGAAGTGAGGCTGTTTGTTGAGTGAGTCATCAATCTCTGACAAGGAAAATGGGTTGCCAGATGCAAAGAGGGTCTGTAGGGAGGAGGTGGGGTTCTTGTCGTCAAGTGATGGTGAAATGTCAGTTGATGAAGATTTGATCCTTCACCCAGCCTACTTTAGTGAGTAACTTGGGACAAAGTCCATTTTCTCACAAACAACTATACTACCTTGGTCAGAGAATTCTGCCCTTGTAACCTTACCATGTATATGTCTGTTTAATACTCCAAAGTGAAGTTTTTGTCATCTCAGAAAAACTTAGTGTGACATCGTTTTGAGGGGATGTTTTCATTACACCTGTATGCAGACTAGCAGAACATGAGCTGCTGAGGGGTCTTCCTTATGATTCAAGCAATACATAGCCTGGGAGAAACTGATTACAATCTCCACATTGCGTTGTGATTGGATGCGCTGTCAGGCGACCCAATGGTCCCTTGCCTGAACGTATGTTTTTCTGCCATCTTGTCAAGACTTGTTGCAGTGCTCACCGTCAGACCTCTTCCCCCTCCCTTTCCTTATGCTTGACCAACAGACAACAGTCATATACACTTTTCTTCCTCCTATCACCGTACCATGTCCCCTATTTGCACACCTTATATACATGAATACTGGACATCCTCAAACCCCTTTAGTCACCCACCCAAGTCTCATATAACTTGTAACTATAACCCACCACAAAACCCAGTCGTATACTCATTGCATATACCATCCTGTGCCTGTCTCCCAAAT
>KL197726.1:134783-258792 GCA_000697665.1 Jaapia argillacea MUCL 33604
GAAGGGAGTGGACACTGCGGAGTATTTGGAGTATTTCACCTCATCCAAGAACACTTCTTTTGGCCACACATGTATCAAGATGTCAAGCAACATGTGGGATCTTGTCATGAATGCCAAATCAGAAGTGTGTGCAAGGTGGAAATACCCCCAACAGTGTTGACCCCAACCACACTATTCAGCAAAATCTATGTTGACGTCATGCACATGCCTAAGGCAAAGGGTTTCAATTGGATAGTAGCCACAAGAGATGATCTGTCCCTGGCAGCTGAGGGGAGAGCGCTTAAACGAGTAACAGCAAAGGAATTGGCCAAATTCTTTTGGGAAGAAATCATCTGCCGCTATGGAGCGATTGTTGAAGTCATCACTGATAATGGAAAAGAAGTACAGGGCGCCTTCAAGACCCTGCTAAGAAGGTACAAAATTCCACAGATAAAAATTTCACCCTATAACTCCAAAGCAAATGGAGTAGTGGAACGGGGGCACTTTGTCATTCGGGAAAGCATTGTAAAAGCATGCGAAGGTGAAATCAAACAGTGGCCTGATCTAGTCCATCACGCCTTCTTTGCTGACAAAATTATTACTCGACGAGCCACAGGTTTTTGCCCTTACTATCTCTTATTTGGCACAGACCCTGTATTGCCATTCAACCTCACCGAAGCCACATTCATGGTGGACGGACTAAGCAAGGGACTAACCAGTATTGAGCTTCTAGCCTTGCAGATCAGACAATTAGAAAAACAGCTGGAGGACTTGCAACATGCGGCAGCAACCATTGCTCAGAGCCGCTTCAGATCAGCACATAACTTTGAGAAAAGATTCAGCTGACGGATCTCCAGACAAGAATTCAAACCTGGAGAGCTAGTCCTAAAGCGAAACACTCAAGTAGAGAAGTCCATGGACCGAAAACACCACCCTAGATACCTAGGCCCCTATGAAGTCATCAGGAAGACAAAAGGAGGATCTTATATCCTAAAAGAGTTAGATGGAACTATTATGCGACGCAGAGTTGCTTGCTTTCACCTTCTCCCTTACCTAAGCCAGCAAGAAGCCATGATCCACCCATCCAGAGAAGATTCTAGCGACCAGGAACAAGGAAGCTTGACTCCATCAAGCTCTGGAACCGACAACAAGGAAACTCTGTCAGAAAGCGGCGACCTGTCTGCCAGTGACTGAAAGAGATGCCCTATAATCTGAGCGCCCAAATTCCTGAGCATTCCATCACCCATCCAAGCTTTCTGTCATCCTACACTCAGCATCCAATCATGCCTCTCTGCCGAACCTCCACTCCTAGCAATCAATCTGGTTTCCAGTGTCTCTCTAACCTGACCTCTCACCGCCCTGCTGATGCCTTCTCTCCTCCGTCCCTTGCCGACCACCACACTCCAACATTTAACCTATCATTGACAGGCCCGCCTGTCACCACATCACTGAGGGTGAGTACAATGGACGTCCCTATTGTGACTTTCACCTCTTCGGCACCACCATTCAGATGAGTCGGCCAGAGGGTGAACCTAACATCTACGACGAAGCGACAGGAGACTTTTGCCTCAGGGCCTACCTTGACGAGGACTATGAGGTCAAAGTAGAGGAGGATGAGAGCAGGGGATCGATGCCTGAGCTTGACGAAGAAATCCTAGACCCCTTCTACATCCCTAACACCCCCTCCTCAACTACTCCTCAGTCATCCCCTCCTGTTGGACCTGTCCCTCCCCCTGAGAATGACACTATCGCCCCTCCTGCAAGCGGTCTCTCCAGGACACGCCCTGCTCTGCTCCCAGAGCTCCCCCCATCCGTGGACCCTGCTATTCCTCCCCATACCACTGTCCTCCCTGTCGGAGATTTTGACCCTCTCGTGTATGTCACTTCCATTGATGACATCATACAACCCTTGGTTGACAACATCATCAAGCACTTTGCTGGGGAGGCATATCACTTCCCAAATCTCCTAGTCCAGTATAACCAAATTCGCTGGCAGATCTTTCACCAGATTGCATTCCTAAAACAAGTGTACAGGACCACCTGGAGATTTGTGGAGTTCCAAGAAGGAATTGCCATTGTTGCGCTCGACCTATATGAAGGAGCCCTCAGCCTGGCCAATGCCATGTGTGACCTACGCCTCACCAACCTCTACTTGTTAAGAATCACACCGCGCCACGCCTATTTTCATTTTTCTTGTTATCTCGACACTCCTCGCAGATATCTGATCCTTCCAAATATGGGATCATCAAACACTACGATCATATTCCTCCTGAATACAAGGGACGGGTTCATATCCCTTCGACATCCCTTCGACGCATCCTTGTTCCTGCACATCCAGCCTCTAGCGCATTATCCTCATCTTCGTCGCTCTGACTCCTCATCACCTCGTCACTCCACCTTCCAGTACGACCTGGGCCATCTACTACAGACCCCTATGTCTCTGACTCACCAATCAGACCATCAACTATGGACTACGGACTACGGACCCCTAACTACAGACTCCTATCTTTCTGAGTCTTATTGATTGTCTTACTCATCGCTACTACGGATTACGGACTGTGCCAACTCCTGCTTACTACTGTTTTACTGATTGTCTTACTCATCGCTACTACAGACTACAGACTGTGCTTCATCTTAGTATATATACCTCCCTGTATTCACTAGTATTCCCCATCTTGTTCACTTTGTCAATATAGATCGTTATCTCTATTCACATCGTTCTGACTTGATCCCTGTCTGATCATCTGTCTGGAAACCTCTGATAGTCTCTCATCCTCTCGTCATTCTACTTCTGGGGCTGTAGCCTAGGTATCATCAGAGAAGTATCCAAGTCTTACATCGTATACTTCATTGAAGTAACAATCTTAACACTACTACTACTCCATTCGTGATCGCCCCAACACCGTTCCACTCATCGTAGCTGAAGAGAAGGCTAAGGAGAAGGAAAGGAATAGGATGCAGTGTCAAAGAATGGGTGAAGGAGAGGAGACAGCTGGGAATAGGAAGGGCAATGGGGACGTTGCAGCCTAAAGTGTGGGGCAGATGTCAGGTGACCCAATGGTCCCTTGCCTGAACGTATGTTTTTCTGCCATCTTGTCAAGACTTGTTGCAGTGCTCACCGTCAGACCTCTTCCCCCTCCCTTTCCTTATGCTTGACCAGTGGACAACAGTCGTATACACTTTTCTTCCTCCTATCACCGTACCATGTCCCCTATTTGCACACCTTATATACATGAATACTGGACATCCTCAAACCCCTTTAGTCGCCCACCTGAGTCTCATGTAACTTGTAACTATAACCCACCACAAAACCTGGTCATATACTCGTTGCATATACCATCCTGTGCCTGTCTCCCAAATGCAAGGACTCTCTGACTGCCTTAGACGAAGATGCAGAATAACAGGACAAGAAACAACATAGCGACAAGCAGCAAGCACACATTGAACCAAGGAACCAATACAACAACCTCACAGAATCCTTCCAGGCCTATGACCTCATCCCACATGGCAAGAGACATGTCCAGACTAATGATGTCACCCCACATGGCCCAAGTTAACCTAGGCGTACCATATCAAACAATCAGACCCAGATCATTCCAAAAATCCAGAGGACTGTCACTGTGGCTACCTCCTGGCTATGCCAAGGCTGTGTTTATACTGCAGAAACCTATGCACAACACAGCCATCAGGAGCCGGACTTGATCTTCCCATCTGGCAAGGGTTGTTATTGGACAAAGACATTTATTCTATTTTCGATCTATTTTCTCATATTTATTGCACAGTTGATCATGTAGGGTATTTAAGCCTGTAGTAGAGTACAGATTACTCACCTAATCCACCAGCGGCTTCCACCTACAATTCTTACCCACTGCCAGCAGCAGAAAACCACTCAAAACCCATATATTCGTACCAGAAATCACTCAGTAGCACAGTACACTTGAGTTAATCAATAGAAGCTTCGATTTGATTGCCAGAAGCATCCTGGGATCAATATTACCTCACACAGTATCCGAGAATCACATTTTCTCCTGAATTCTAAGTCTCCCAGTCTAAAGACTGACCTGGAGCAGCACATGAATAGCCTGAGGGTTCATCTCAGAACTCACAAGCACACTTTGCACACTCGACAGCGCTCTGTGGGAGAGGCAGGTTCGTGACCACTTTTCTGGTGTGACCATCTTCTGGGTGAGACATGTTACACCAGACGTTATGGTGAGGATTCTGCACTGATATTTTTGAACTCTGATGATCCGGGTATCAGTTGTTCTCGGATAGTGAATCCTCACTGTAATGAATGGTCTCGAGACTAGGAGAATTGCAACTTCAACGACAGCGAAAGCATTACAGGTTTTAGGGCTCCAACAATAAGATAGTCACAAATAGTCACAAATTGATAAGCAGTCGAAAAATGGTGGAGAGCTCTGTGGACAATACCTCACTACAGGACCCACTGCTAAGGCCTTGTTCACACAATCAATCTCAACTCAAATCCACAGGAAAAGATTGTGAAAAGAACCAGAATCAGTGATGAGCATCATGTGACTTCAGGATGTGGCGCCGGCTGCCTGGCCGAACTGTGTTCTTTTCACAACCCCAATGTCATTGTCACCCTCCCTGAGGGAGTGCCTCGTGTCTATACTTGCTCTTATCGTGAATCCTCCTGGCTTAATGTCTGGCAAATCTGATTCATCTGGCACATCTAAACGGTCACTTCACTCTGGTGGGCCTGCCCCAGAGACATCCACCAACACCAGCAAGGCTTGCAAACCAGCAGCAATTTGGACACAGGCAGAAGAAACCGCTCTAATTACCTATCTCGCAGAGCACCTGTCCAAGGCTGGTGATGGAGTCAACTTCAAGACTGCGACGTATAATGGTGCAGTGAGCATTCTGAAGGAGAAGTTTCATGAGCAGCGTGGAGGAGAGAAGACCAGTTCCACATGCAAGACCAAGTGGAATGTGGTATGTTGAGCGCTTTTTTCTACGTGGCACTTGTATCTGACAATCCTATAGCTTAAGAAGTCATACCAGGCTGTTGTCGAATCAAAACAACATCAGGGATGTCTTGGAGTGACAAACATGGTGCTGGGATCACTCTGAAGGACAAAGATATGTGGGAGCGCTATGTCAAGGTGAGTTCGACCTGCCCTGCATTATCTTGGAGTTTCTAATTCACTTTGATCTTTGCAGAGCCACAGGACTGCTGCCCCTTTCTGCAACAAACCATTTATCCACTTCTTCGCAATCGAGCAGATGATGCTGAGTAAGGCGAGGGGCAAGAATGTGTACCAGCCATCTCAGCCTACTACACTTGCTGAAACCACCCCTCAAGGCTATATTGAGGGCAATTCCGTGCCTCGTGCACATCGCGGTAGCAGTTCCAGCCTTGATAGTGAGGATAGCACATCTCCTCCCAATCGTGGTGACCAGAACTCAGACGGGACCAGCTCACCTCATACCTTTCTGCCACCACCTTCATCTACCACTCCTTCCATTGCTCCTTCGACCCCATCCACCTTCCTTGCCCCATCCACTACAGGTTCATCTTCTTCTGCAATGACAAGTGTCAGTCGAGGCAAGCACAAGTTCAGCACTGCTGATGCTAGTACGTCATCTATTGTCTCCACCAAGAAGAGCTGTGCTCCTTCAGCCTGGATCAAGGTCCAGCAAAGTGGTGTTGAGGCTCTCCAAGGATTGACGGGTGCACTTGAGTCATTTAGTCGGACCTTCACCATAACCAAAGACCCTATCGGTCTTGCCACAAACCGCCTTGCAGAGTTAGAGACCCACCTCACCCCAAGACAGCAGGTTGCTATCAGTGATATGTTTGCTGAGAAGCCTGGGCAAGCCAGTGTGTATCTCAACACCAAGAGTGAGGAGGATCGCAAGGCATGGGTTGATGCCCAGTTGATCGAGTGTTACGAGCGCCTTAGCGTTTAGCGAAGGTAGTGAGTAAGACTTGTAAGTCCTTTGGATACTTTGCTCTACCAGATACTCAGGCTACGACGAATTGAGGCTGTAGAGGATGGCGAATGAGAGCGAACCAGTTGAAGGGTACAGGCTAAGAGGCTGTATTGTTCAAGTGGACAAGCTTAAGAGATACAGGAGGGCGAGAGCACCTTTATATACTAGGGCCAGGAAGAGAGAACATAGTAGAATGGTACAGAAGGCGCTAAGAATAGTGTCCAGGGAATATAAGAGAACCTGATAGAAAGGTAGAGAATAAGGTGGAAGGCCCAAAGGATTGGTAACCAGCCGAATGAGGTATAAGACAAGGTTGAGCTAATAATAGGACGGCAAGATATAAATAGAATGGGTCCAAGGGAAGATGCAATAAGACAAGATAAGATGTTTGCGATAAGATAAGATAATGAAAAATCAACGGGTATGCAAAGTCGTAACACCACCCCCTCTTCTAAGCCGAAGTTTGTCCCAAAACTTTGTTGGAATCCCATCTGACATTACCATGACTCCAGTTGGTCTTGAAGATCTGCTGATCTAGAAATTGTTGCCACGCAGTGGCGTCAGGGTAAAGAGGCGTGAGGGGCGAGGAGGTGGGATCTGAAGGGACGGTGAGACGTTTTCCTTGTTCCAACCAATGGATCCATGCCCACCAGGCGCTGTCCAGCCCGAGCTTGCATTTCCGTATGTTCTCCTCGACGTAGGCACGGTGGCGGAGTTCCTCGCCAATGGTTCATTCTGAGATCGGGGTTGGCCGAGGTAGGGGTGGAACCACGAGTACTTGCTGAGGGGTCGAGAGTAGAGGGCTGGAAATGGTATGAGCGTGGGGTGAACGACGGGTAGTACGTCGCTTCTTACGATGTTGACAATCGGCTGGGCACGAACGTGCGAGGTGCCCTTGTTTGTGGCAATTCCAGCACTTGGTTTTGCGGTGGTAGTGGGAGTTGTCAGTGGTGATGTAATGAGGAGGGCAGTTAGCCCACAGGTTGGAGGATGAAGGGGATGGGAATGGGGCGTTGGTGTGGTGTCCCCACCATTCGATTGCGTCAACAGGGTTTGGCCAGATGTCCTCTGAGTCAGCCAGGCCTGCTGGGGGCCACTTGTGCTCTCCTCCTTCGGGTTTCCATTTCCTGGTGAGGCTGGGTGTGGAGTAGCAGATGCGGTTGGAAGGGCATTTGCCTAGGGATGATGGGGACGCTGGGGGCGGGGTGGCGGTTTCAGGTTCTGAGGATGTAGTGGAGGATAGAGGGTGCAGGGAGGGGAGAGAGTCGTCGGAGGATGAGGTGTCAGTGGGAATTGCTGGGGGGGATGTGTGGTCGGTGTGATGGTTCCAATCGACGTCCATGGCGTCAAGTGGCTGGTAGTCAGACAGGTGGGGGGAGTGAGTGGGTGACTTCGGGTGGTAGGATGGGCTGCGTGGGGGGACGTCCCTGGGGTGATGTTGTGGGTACTCAGGGTGCGTGAGGTCCGAGAGAGATAGGTGGTTCGTCTTCAGATAGAAATCGAAGAATGGGAGTTCAGTTGTTTTAGAAAGTGTCGACAAATGAAACAGACCCGAAGTAGAGATCGTAGGGTTCAGATGAATCTGAGATAAGATAACCACTCAACGCAAGATCGCGGAGCAGGAAGGTTCTGCAAGTTCAGAGATAATCAGTGTTCAGGTCCGAAATCTAATCTACTGCGAGATCGGTACTCTAAACTGAAAGTGAAAGAAAGTCGTAAATCGAAACTAGAAGCACAGTCACTAGAACACTAAGAAAGCATGGCGATGCGAAGCGGACTAAGAACAGCACTTTAAGTAAATCGAGAGACGAAAGAAAATCACTAATCATAAGTTGAGAAAACACTCGAAATGTCGTAAAGAGTGATTCGGAAATCCCAAGAGTCACGAACATTGTTAAGAAAGAGGACTAGCTAGTCGTTGAGAATGTCAGAAAGTCATGAGTGTCGGAGTTGTAAACATTCTCAAAAGAACCACAGAATATCACTCGGAAGGGCGAATAGGGCAGAAAGAACTTGTATTCCAAAGCAAATAGTACAGGATTATATACTAGATAGTGCGTCATACCAAAATTCGTCTAAGTCCTACATTCTTCTCCCTAGCCCTAGCTATCCAAGTGCCTTCAAGCCCGTGTGTCGTTAGCTCGTTCTCGTAGATCGTGGTTGTAGCGTGTATTCCTCGATCCGTGATCCGTTTCCGAACTTCCTATTTCGTCTTATCTATTCAGATCTCCGTCTTATCTATGGCTTGAGTATCTTCAGAAATCCTGATGCGAACGTTCTCGGACCTCAGACTGAGTCTTGCAGGGACTGGTAAGCCCAATATCACGAGGCGTTCATTGATCTCTTGTAATCGGTGTGTTCTGTTGATAGGCGAATCGATCTCCCCACAATGTACGGGGCTGAACGTATCCTGGACTTCGTATATCATCCCATTGGAGCGGAGTCAGGGGATGATTGTACCCAGGCTGTACGGGTCGGCTTTGGTGTAATCGAGGGGGGCGAGGATGGGAGGTTGGCTGATAGTGATGATGGGGACGGGGAGTACTGGGTGGATTAGTTTCTGGATGGGGTTGTCCAGCTTGAAGAAGTCTAGGGCGCAGGGGCGTCCCATGCAGACGCGTATCTCTTCTGACTGGTCGTGTTTCCACTCAAGAATCCAGTTCTCGGTGTTGACCAGTTTGGCCTGCGCGAGTATGTTAGATACGAGCCGGCGCTCACAGTACTCGATGTGCTTGTACATCATCACTTTGTTGTCGGCGGTGACGTAGAAGGCCGGGGGGGAAGGGAGGTGGATGCTGGGGGTGATGACAATGGTGAGGGTGTGGAGAATGGCAGCGGTGATCATTTTGATGGTGAGAGGGGGGCTGGAGGTGCTTGTTAGGCAAAAGTGGTTGTTTAGACTGCTGGAGTATTTGTTGAGGAATGGATTTCTGTAGTTTTGCGAGGTGAGCTTTTATATGTGTAGGGTCGGGGGTTTTTGCCATGTATTCTGGAAGGTTCGGGAGGCTTTCCATGGCTGCACATCTGGCAGCGATATCTATCCAAAGTCAGGTCCATTCTTCCTCTGGTATCTTGAGTAATGCGAAGGCCAGTTTGACTGGCCTGGGGGATTTGGGGTTTCTCTGATGGAACGCTTCCACTAGTTCTGGCGAGTTATGCAGGTTCTTCATGTCTTCCCATGTGTTTTCCGAGTCTGGGTATCCTTTCCACCATACTAGGTATTTGACGGCCTTTTTTCCTCTTCCTGTGTATTTTGACTTGATGACCTCTTCTACTTCGAATTCTTCTTCTCCAGCGATCAAGTCAGGTATGGGTCGTGGGTAGTTTAAGCCATGTTCAGTGGTTTCTTTGTACAGGGTTAGTAGTCCCACATGGAATACCGGGTGTATTCTCCATGTTTTGGGTAATTTGAGCTGATAAGTTCTGGATCCAACAACTGTTTCTATCTCGAAGGGACCGTGTCTTTTGGGGGAGAGTTTGGCGCTGGGATATTCGGTTTTGACATTTTTTCCTTCTAACCAAACCAGGTCCCCAATGTTAAAGTTAGGTCCTTTTGTTCCGTATTTGTCGTGTTGGTTTTTCATGGCTTTGGCTGCTAGTTTGAGGCATGCTTCTGCCTCTTCTCTTGATTTTTTGAGTTCTTCTAATCGCTGCTCAGCTGCTGGGATGTTGGGCGTGGGTCTAAACGATGGTTTGACCTTGGCTTGGTACCCATGCATAAGTTCAACTGGTGTCTTCTTGGTTGCCGAGTGTATGCATGTGTTGTGGGATAGTTCTGCGGTGTACAGAAGGGATGGCCAGTTGTTCTGGGCGCGGTTGCAGTATGCTCAGAGGAATATTTCTAGTTCTTGATTCACCCTTTCGGTGGCTCCGTCGGTTTCTGGGTGATATCCTGTGCTTAGTGCTGATCTGATGTCGAGTCGGTTGAATATGGTGCAGAGCACTTGGGATGTGAACTGGGGTCCTCGGTCTGATATCATTTTGTCTGGTAATCCATATTGTCTGAAGGCGCCCCTGATGAGAATCTCCGCCGTTCCATCGGCGTCTATGGTTTTATTGCAAGGTGTGAATATTACTGTTTTGGTAAAGCGATTGGTGAGGACGTGGATGGCGTCAAAGCCGTCTACTTCTGGGATGCCTGTGATGAAATCCTGTGTTACAATTTCGACAGGTCGCGTGGGGATTTCCATTGGGTGTAATGGTTCTTGCGTTGGGTTGTTGTTTGGTTTGATGGATTGGCACGTCGCACATCCCTCGATGTAATTTCTGACGAATATTGACATACCAGGCCACCAGTAGTCTCGTTGCACAATTTCCAGGGTTTTGTATCTTCCCAGATGTCCCATTAGGGTGGGGTCGTGGCACGACTTTATGACTTTTCATTGTAGGTCCGTGTTTCTGGGGATGTATATTTTTCCTCAGTAGAGGATCAATCCATCTTCCAGGTTCCATTCTTCTAGTCCTTTGGTAAGCGACCGTGGTCCTTGTGTGCGAATGGAGTTTAGTGCGGCTGCTACTGATTCGTCCAACTCGTTACTCCTTTTGATTTCTTCCTTTAGGTCTGAATCTCCCATTATCTGTACCTGTTCTTTGGGGTCTGTTATTATTATGCTTCGTATTGCTAGTTGAATGTGTTGTGCGATGGTGGGGGAGTGTGTTGAGGCAGTTCCTCTTCCAGTGATATTGATTCGTTTGGCGAAAAGTTGGGGGGTTAGCAGGGTTCTATCCTGATTGTCGGTATCTACCCCCTCCTTATGGTCTTGTTGTCTCGAAAGACCGTCGGATTTGTTTGATTTCCCCGGTTTGTGTATTAATTCAAAATCAAAGCGTGTCAGGAACTGGGCCCAGCGTGCTTGCCGGCAACTCAGCTTCTGGGTGTTTCGAAAGTATTCTAAATTCTTGTGGTCCGTGTAAATCTTAATCTGGTGGGTGCATCCTTCCAGGTAATGCCTCCATGCTTCCAAGGAAGGTATGATTGTGAGTAGTTCTTTGTCGTAGATGTCGTAATTACGTTCCACATCTGACAGCGATTTTGACAGGTACGCAATGGGATGCCACTTCCCGTCGTCTTCCAACTGTGTCAGGACGGCGCCCATGGCGTAATCGGATGCATTGCATTCGATTTGGAACGGTTTGGTTGTGTCCAGAGTTACTAGTGTTGGGGACGACGTGAAGGACATTTTTAGTTTGTCGAAGGCTTCTTGGCATCTGATGGTCCATTCCCATTTGTGTTCCTTCTTGGTTAATTCGAACAAGGGTTTGGCGATCTTTGAGAAGTTGCAGATGAATCGTCGGTAGAAATTGCAGAATCCCAAGAAGGATTGAACTTCTTTGACCTTCTTGGGTTCTGGCCATTCCATAATTCCAGTGACTTTGATTGGATCCATTTCTACCAGATTATGCGAGACCATTAATCCGAGGTACTCGATTTTGGGGACTTTGAATGTGCATTTTTCTGGTTTTAGGAACAGGTTGTTATCTTCCAGGATTCTCATTACTCGGTGGAGTATTTTACAGTGTTCCGTTATGTCTTGTGTGAAGATCAGAATGTCGTCAAGGTATACTATGACGTGTCCCTTGTCGATTAATTCTTTGAATAGTTCGTTCATCATTGTTTGGAAGGTTGCTGGCGAATTGGTGAGTCTGAAGAACATCACTCGTGGTTCGTATAATCCATGGTTGGTTTTAAAGGCTGCCTTCCATTCGTCTCCCTCCTTGATTCGTACATTGTTATATCCCCATCGTAGGTCTAGTTTCGAGTAGATTTTTGCCCCTTTCAGTTTGTCGATGAGCTCGGAGATGAGGGGTATTGGGTAGGTGTTTTTGATGGTCATCGAATTCAGGTATCGGTAGTCCTGTGTCAGCCGCAGTTTTCCATCCTTCTTCTTTACAAAGAAAAAGGGGGAGGATAGCTGGGATTTCAACGGTCGGATGTACTTCTTTTCCAATTGTTCTTCTAGGAAGGCGTCGAGTTCCTTTTGCTCGGCTGGGGATAGGGGATAGGTTTTGCAGTTGATGGGTTTCCATCCTTCCCTTAATTCGATTGCATGATCCCATGGACGTTTTATTGGGAAGTGTTCTGATGCCTTTTTTTCGAAGACCTTTTTATATTTCCAGTATTCCATAGGTATCATTTCCTTTAAGGTTTTTTCCTTCTGTCCCTGGGCGGCTTTCTCCGCTAGTTCGATGGATTTGTTTCTTTGGGCCCTTGCTGTGATGGTAGCAGGGTGTTTGTCTTCTTCAGGGTGTTTGTCATCTTCAGGTAATGGATTTCCCATTAGGGCCCAATGTACTTTGATTCCTTGATAGGTCCATGGTCATATTTCCTGATCTGGATCTGTGGTTTCATCTTTAGTCCATAATTCTGATGGGAGTGCTCCCATTCTTTGTGGTCTATGTCTTGTGGTTTTGTTTCCCTTGATTTTGATAGGTTCTGTTTCGCAGTTTTGAACCTTCAGGACTGGTTTGGCTCATGTGACAATAGGTCCTTCTTGAACCTGGCATGTGTCAGGGCATCGACTGAGATTAATTGTGTAGGTTTGCCAATCTATTTCAGGGTTGTGCTCTAGCAACCAATTGCTTCTGAGGATAACGTTCTCTTTTCCTATATTGGTCACATAGAATCGGTTGTCTTCCATGTGAGTTCCTTCTTCCTGTCCATGGATTCGGACTCCCAGTTCAACGTAGTAGCAGATTTCTCCGTTTGCATTTTCAGAATCGTCGACGTGGTGGACTGGGATTCAGGTTGGTAATTTTTGAAGGCTCATTTGTTTTTTGACAGCATACTTGTAGCTGATTAAGTTTCCAGTGGCCCTGCTGTCAATCAGGGCTTCGGTGGTGGTGGTTCGATTCTTTCCAATAAGTTCGATCTGGATACGTAGGGATGGGGTTCCCAAATTCTTTAGAGTGGAAATAGATAATAATTCGGGGGTATCCAAGACTTGGTATCGATTAAAGGAATCTCGTTTAACCTTCTCGTTCACCACAGGCGGAAGGTGGTTTAAAAACCCAATTTAGCAAATTCTTCTTTCACTGTTTGTACCATTTCCCATCTGTTATCCTCTGCCGTATTTTGCAAGAGATCCCTGATCTCTTTTCCCATGTCCCTCGGTTCTTCTTCCTTCTCTTCCCCCACTTCAACAACTCGTGCTTGGAAGCGCCTTTTGAAGGGTTTCCTTCGTTTGTCCAGGCAGTCGTGGGAGAAGTGTCTGGGTTTCCTGCAGTAGAAGCATGCATTAGTGTCCCTTAACTTCTTGCGTTCTTGATCGTCCAGTCGTCTGAACTGTCCGGTGCGTCGATTCCTTCTGAAGCAGGTGGCATCTATGTCCATGGGGACGCCTTCCGATTGGTAGGGGCGTTGATAGTGGGGGGTGGGGTCGTCAGGGTATATGGGTTTGGCCGATCGGAATCTCCAGGATTTCTCAGCTGCGGCTTGTTGTCAGAGAAGGTCTTCTTGAATGGCGGTGGCTTTGAAGTTGGCATAGTTAGATGGTGGGGTGGGAAGGTGGATGATGGTGTGTAGGATGTCCCAATTGAGTCCTTTCTTGAAGTACTTGAGTAGGGCGGCATTGTTAAACTCAGTGTAGTGGGCTAGGTCCTCGAACTTGGCAACATAGTCGTCGACGGAGGATCTTCCTTGTTGTAAATTCTGGATTTGCATCCTTGCGGTTCCTCCTTTGTCTAGCTCCTTGAACGCATCCTTGATGCGAGCGATAAATTTGTCCCATGAGTCCTTGCTTCCGTTGGCTTTGGTATAGGGGCCAGTGGGTTTCTCGTAGTCCTCAATGTATTTCATTGCCCAGGAACCAGTGGTACCTTCTTTCATGAAGGAGAGGGTATAGGCGATCTTGGCCCATTCATTTTTGAAGTCATCTGGATTGGCTCCAATGTTAAGTTTAACTTCTTGAACAAATTTATCAGTCCATCGGCAATCGCCGGTGAAGACTGATGGTGGGGCGAGTTTAGGTCCCTTGTTGGTAGCACCGGACATGACGTTGGTAGCGGGGGGTCTGGGTGGGGGTGGCGGAGGTGGTGGAGGTGGTGGCGGAACAGAAGAGATCTGGGGTTGGGGATTTGGGGTATGTATGGGGTAGCTAGGTGGGTTGGGAGGAGGCGTGTTGTGGACGGGAGGTGTTTCTTCAGGATAGGTTTGCTGGGTAGGAGGGTTCTGTGTTGGGGAGTGTGAGTCCTCAGGTTCTTCGGTGATGGGGGCATTGGCGGGTTGAGCTTCCGCTTCTTCCTCGGTGGTTGAGTGGTCGTCGTCTGATGTTTCCAGGGCTCGGTAAGATGTTCTAGAAGCAGTTCTAGACACTGCTTCTCATAGTTCTTGTAATCCTCGATCGCTGCCAACAGACTGTCTGCTGGGTTGTTGTGATGGTGGTTTGGGTCGAGGGGTTCCCCCTCCAGGGATTCTTTGATAGGGGTTAGACCATGGGGGTTGGGTAGGTGAAGGTGTGATAAGTGGGGCGGGGGAGGCGATGGGGGGTGATACTGGGCTGGTTGGGGGCGGGGATCTGACAGTTTCGGGAGTGGTGGGTATCTGGGGCAAGACTTCTGGGTGAAGTCGGACATACTCCCAGAAATTGGGGAGGTCTGGGTGGAAGGTGAATTGGAACGGTTTTCCGAATTGGGTAAACCCTCGGTCACCTTTGATAACAAAGGGGTTTCAGTTAAAGTAGAATAGTCTGTTTGATTCGTCGTAATTGATCTGATCCTTAATGTGATCTTTGTACCTGTTAAGTTCTTGGAAGGTAGGTGGGTGGGTGCCAGCTGGAAGCGGGTGTTGTTGATAGATGGAGTTTGTGTGGGGATCAATCTTGACTGGTGTGCGAGGGTGGGGGGACTAATTCGATGCGTTGTCAGCAGAGTAGTTCTACTTCTTCTGCTTGTCAGTGTATCCTCTTGATGATGTTGTTGATTCATGTGCGGAGGGCAATAAGGTCGTTGGAAATGACGTTGAGTTGATGGTATAGTTGATCGAGTTCTTGGGTGACGAGGAGGAACGCGCTTAGAAAGGCGTCGATGTGGATCCTGACTTCTGCCAGTTTTGTGATCCACTGATGGCCTGCAGTATAGTTAAGACACATGCAAGTTTGGAGGGTTTTCTGACTCGTCATTTTTTGGGGGATGGTGTGTAGTATTGGGTAGCAACAGGGGATAATGCCATGGGGGTTTCTAGTTGTGGTCTGCTGACAGGGTAAAGGGTGTGTATGGCTCGTCGTTTGACAAATACAAACTGTTTGTTGTCGGAGTGTTGTACTAGAAATAGGGGTCGGATGTTGAGGGTGTTAACGATGCTGGGGCGGGGTTCATTTGTTATGACAACGCGATATGATTCCAGGATGAGGGAGATTGCAGATCCTGACTGCATCAGTGTCATAGGGTGAGTAGGGTGTGTAAGCTTGTCCAAGTGTTACGAGTGCCTTAGTGTTTAGCGAAGGTAGCAAGTAAGACTTGTAAGTCCTTTGGATACTTCACTCTACCAGATACTCAGGCTACGACGAATTGAGGCTATAGAGGAGGGCAAGAGCGCCTTTATATACTAGGGCCAGGAAGAGAGAACATAGTAGAATGGTACAGAAGGCACTAAGAATAGTGTCCAGGGAATATAAGAGAACCTGATAGAAAGGTAGAGAATAAGGTGGAAGGCCCAAAGGATTGGTAACCAGCTGAATGAGGTATAAGACAAGGTTGAGCTAATAATAGGACAGCAAGATATAAATAGAACAGGTCTGAGGGAAGATGCGATAAGACAAGATAAGATGTTTGCAATAAGATAAGATAATGAAAAATCAACGGGTATGCAAAGTCGTAACATCGAGTTGTTTGGTCATATTTGAGTTGGAGTCCCCTCTTGCCCTTGTCGATGTTATACTTGCTACCTGTTTCTGTGATTCTGATTTCTTGTACTGATTTGCTTCGTAGGTCGCTTCCAGACATTCAGTAGATGTAGTCCTTATTGTCTACTACTTCAATCTACATCCATTGGCACTGTCTCCCCCCATTCAGCAAGCAGTCTCTTGTAATCCTCCCACATCTCGAGTGCAATTCTATCCCGCCTTGTATTGGCTCTTGCTCTCTCTGCAGCATTGGCTGGTCCTTCTGCAAGGTCTCCCCAGGCTACATCGTTGTCCTCATCCAATAGATCCCCCTGAAATTTGTTGGCATCAATGTAGTCAGGATCAAACCTCCGAATGAAATTGTGGATTGCACATAATGCGGCAGGGATGCGAGTTTGAATGTCCATCCCATACTCAGGGGGAAGCACCAAAATCCTCCATTGCCATTTCATTACACCAAATATCCGCTCAATGACATTCTGAAGTGCAGCATGTCAGAGGTTGAACAGCTCTTGTGCATTTCTTGGTCTACAAATACTCATGAGCTTTGAAAATTGAAATTCAATTATTTCGTACCTGAGGTTGGCCTGTTTCCATTCCTTCAGATGATAGCGGATGCCATGGTATGGAACCAGAAGTGCATCACACGTCCCAAACCCTGCATCAGCCAGGAGGTATTTCCCAGCAGGAATGCGGAGGTCATGGGTACGAGCATCGTTCCAGATGGCAGCATCTGATGTGGAGCCATCCCAGCCACAAAGCACATAGATGAAGAAGAATTCAAAGTCGCATGCGAATAGACAATTCTGGGAGAGAAAACCCTTTCGGTTCCACATGTATGGCTGCATTGCAAGGGATGCAAAAGCTCGTATGTGGCTGCCATCCACAGCCCCAATACAGTCCCTGAAAAATCGAAATCTTGAATCATTGCAAATTGCCTCTGAGATAGGCATAGCAGAGGTCAGGAACTGAACATGGGTGGGGTAGAAGGGGGCGGACGAAAAAAATTGAACCATTATCTTGAAGTACCTGAGTTCCCCTGTCAGAAACTTGACTTGACAGACTGGATGCTGAAATACTCACCGAGAGATGGTACTGCTTGAATGTTGAAACCTCTCACCCACATGGCGAGATGATAGTCCCATCACACATGAATACAAAAAAATTGCCAACTGTTCCTCTAGTGATACACCATTCCTTGATGGCCTAAAGCCATTTTCTTTCAGTACCTCTACTAGTCCTTCGAATACGTGAAGATTGACCCCCAGATTATGTCAGATTCGATCTTGATAAGCTCGAGAACCCACCCCTCCCCAGTAAGAATAGAGGTATGATATGCAACTCGGGGGGCAGCAGCAAAGGTCTGCTGATACAGAATAATGGCGAAGGCAATTGCATTGGTAATGACAAAGGCAAGGCGGCGTCGATAGTCTCGGTGTTGCTGAGGTGGGAGAGGCATCGTTGTGTGTTGCCTAATCGAGACACACACAGGAGATAACGGAAGCCGGCCGTAAGCGAGGTTCACGTGGTCAAACCTTCTGACTGTTTTCCCGAGGATTCAAGTTGAGATTGATTGTGTGAACAAGGCCTAAAGTAGCGGGAATAAAGTAGCGGGAATTATCCCAGTAGCCTTCGCCACCCACGAACTACAGCTACAAGCCTCAGAGCCTTTCCGGTCTAACATATATTATTGCCATGCCAGTTGTCTCCTTCCTTCTCGAGCTACCAGACGAGCTCGTGGACCACGTCGTTGGTTATGTCGAAAGAAGCTCCGACCTTCTCGCACTCGCCCTCACATGTTGCCGACTCAAAGAAATCATCATCCCCGATCATCTCAAACACAGAGAGATGACCATCGTTTTGGACGACTTGGACGAGCTCGAGCAACTCATACTTCGGCCACGTTTGGCTCGGAATGTCAGGGCTATTGTGATCTACCATCCAGAAAAAGGGTGGGGAAAGGAGGAGAAGGTTGTTGCAGAGTCCCGGGTCGCTTTGGCTCTTTCCCTAATGCCGAATTTGATCCAGTTCCGCTGGGATCTGGACAGTGACCCGGCGACAAAGGGTTTGATTTGGGAAATGCTGCGCACCTCTTGCCATTGTCTTCGCCGTTTGGAGTTCGTAAATTCCCCCCCAACTAGGGATGCCTCTGTGTCAAAGGTGAGGTATCTCCCCTCGGTGTGCTCAGATAGCTCACACTTGTTCCTAGATTTTCGACCTTCGGAATCTCACATGGATAGATCTAATCCTCCACATACCGCATCGAGGAGAGGTCGAGGCATATGTGGTCGCCATCAAAAACTTCTCCCTAGGGTGCCCCAGTCTCTCACATCTCACATTCACGTTCGACAATCTCATCTCATTCGAAGCGATATTGCGTGAGGTGTTTTGGCCTCGTCTGGAACACATACTTCTCCGCAACATATCATGCCACCCCGCAACTTTACACACCTTTTTGACTCGTCACACGACAATCAAGTACTTCCTATTCTTCCGCTTTGTCGCGGAGTCGGCTATGCAAGACTCGATCTATCCCCCGCTAGCTCCGGGTGTTCTTCCCAACTTACAACGTCTGTGCCTCCAACACCGAAACCTTCGTCATCGTATCGATCCCCTCCTTCAGCACGCCTCTTGGCCTGATCTGCGTTGGGTGTATTTCTCTCAGGTATCATGCCTATCGCAACCCTTCAAAGCCTTCCTCGCCCGACATCCATCCATCGAGGACTTGACCATTCAGAGTAGTGTTGCCGCGGATAGTCCGCATGGGCTCTTGTCGGGTCTTCTTCCGGACACCTTGCCGAGATTGAGAAGTTTTATGGGAGAGGGCTCCGATTATCGTATCGTCTGCCTAGCAGGGAGTCCTCTTGAATCCCTCCTTATCGATGGCCGAGAACTACAATTTGCAGAAACAGAACAAGCTCTTCGACGAGTTGCACCCACTCTACTCAGTCTGAGCTTCTTTCCTAGCCCTGATGCGGGGGCGCTTGAGGCGTTCAGACGCAAAGTCCCCGAGTTGAGGGCTAAACCTCATTTCAACTTGTAGCTATGTGTCTGTTCACTTTACGATTCATCAATCGATATTTCCGCCGTCATAGGCGTCTAGTCGTTGCCACCATTCATTCATCCAGTCCTGATGGTCGTCGGCGCTGCTCTAGTAATCCCAAGTGTGCCACACATTATCCCCGTCCATGGCATCGCTTTCCCCCACCTTATCGGTTGCCATCTGAACTCGTTGGCCATATCCTCGATCATTTGACGGATACCACGACGTCCTCGCCATTACAGATACCCTGCCGTCTTACTGTAATAGCGCCCTCATCCTAATTACATACCCCGAAGTCTTGGGTAGCTCTCCT
The DNA here is from genome assembly GCA_000697665.1 of Jaapia argillacea MUCL 33604. Taxonomy (NCBI): domain Eukaryota; kingdom Fungi; phylum Basidiomycota; class Agaricomycetes; order Jaapiales; family Jaapiaceae; genus Jaapia; species Jaapia argillacea. The sequence continues at coordinate 153,922 of KL197726.1, forward strand.
TCAAGGGCGGAATGTTGGAAATCTTGAAGCCAAGTAGGGAGGGGAGAAGTCCAGACGGAGTAAATTCTCCATAACTTTCCACGTATAGGGGGACTCGCAGTGCCGCGATGTGGAAGAGCTTGTGGAAGGTGGCGTGACATTACATTGTGTGTGGATGACCTAATCTAATCAGCCACACCATGTCACACTCTTCTCACTGGTGTCCCCGCCCATCAATTCTGGCCCCGTCAAGGTCATGTCCGGTTCCGTCAAAAGCTATGTCTCAATAATGGCACCTTCATTGCCCTTCTGCATCCGCGACAATACGTATATTCAACCACGCGTCTACGTGCCTTACCCTCCGACGCCGCGATACCCGTCATCTTCGTAGCCACCAGTTTCTTGCATTGCCGACATTTATAATGTGGTATAAAGTCAACAGGGCTTTTCTCGTTCCACAATATCCTCACGGACCCGACCCGACCCAACCATCCGAATCTCCTTGGTTGGTGCATTATCTTCCTCCTTTTACCTCTAGCTTTCCGATACCATATGGCTAAACACCATTTTCTCTGCTGCCTCCCACTCCGCCTCGGAGCCATCCTCATCTCCCTTTTCCAATCTCTGCTGAACGGTTCCGCAGCGGCCCTAGCCTGGTATATCCTCATCCGGAGCCTTAAAAGTATGTCTCTTGTGTTTCTATCTACTATCCGGTCCCAACGTCACCCCACAGCGCACATCCTAAGCCCCGACGCCACTCAAATACCCATTCTGACCTTTGCGGTCCTCACCACCTTCATAGCCGTATTCTGCTTCATCGGTTTCCTAGGCGCCACCTGCAAACGGCTGGGCTACATAAATTTCTACGCCCATATACTGTCGGTTGTGTTCTTCATCAAGACTGCCGTCGTAGTCGTCGAAATTGTGTTGCTGTTTGTGAAACAGCACGACCTGTTGGACAGTTGTGTACAGGCGGGAAACGAGGAGGCCGATTGTGAAAATTATTTGACGGAGAGTAAGTGGATTGTGGTGGTTAGTTCTCTGGTTCCCATCCTTGTTGAAGCCTGTACGTCTGTCTCCGTCTTCTCTGATATATTCAAATCTTAACCTCATCCCGCCCCGCTGAATCATAGACGGTCTCGTCATCATTTATCAATATCGCTCGCAACTCCACCAACGCGATTCCCAAGGGTTCCGAGAAGCCAAGCTCAAACCGCTGGTTGCTGGCAAAGGATCATGTTCCTATCATCCAGTTGGTCTTGAAGGGTTCGACGTCGAGCCTTTCGTCGGAGATTATTCAGTACGATCTTCTTTGGGAACCTTGTCTCGGCTTATATCGGAGTCGTATTATGAGAAGACGCTGAGCCAGACGAGCTTGCCGTATCCGGGCGATATTGAGGGGCTTCAAGAGGACGAGATAAGCTTGAAAGGGGGGAATACGGGTGGGCTGTATGGCTTTGGGGGTGGTCCGAGTTGCGTGTATAATGTGGGACGTGTGTAGGGTGCTGGCCCGTTGGTGACCAGTTTAGCTGTGTTGGCCTTGGTCTTCCAGGGATATATTTCTACAGGACTTGCGGACTGTTAGGGTACATAGGCAGGCTACTCTTTCCAGGTTTACTTTCATCACTTCCCATACTGTCCCATACTTGGTTCTTATTCATACATCACCGTGTAGCCATTAGTTATTTAGCACTGTACCCATAGTCTTGTCCAAAATCCAGGTGAAAACCATGGCAATACTAGATACCTTTATTCGTATGTTGCCAGTGCTTGAACGCTAGCACGCTCCCTACATCTACTGGGTACAATGATCGATGTTCGGAGCCGACATCGCCCAAACATACAAAGAACATTAATCAATCCAACAAACACAAAGAACATGGAGGGTTCTCAGTGTTTGTGGGGTGTTTGATCGATGTTTGGAGGCCAACGACGGGTCATTAGGCCCAGTGTACGGGTTGAAACGTTGAAACGTTGAATGGCGGAATGACCTTATCTTATGAAGGTTGAAATTCTATGTAATATCCAATCTAATCTTATCAGCCCCGTTGCCATGCGCATTGCTTCATCACTTCCTGCCACCAACACTGGCCATCCCAGCTTCGTCGGGTTCACTGGTTTCTCCAAAGCTGTGCTCCCTCTCGTCGCCGACCTCGTCGCCCATACGCCTCGGTCTTACGCGTCGCCGCGTCCTCTGTTCTCTCGGGTCCAACGGCTTCGGCGGTTCTAATTTATGCAAAGATCCTGTGTCGTCCTTTACTTAACTCTGATGGATGGCATCCCCGCGACGCCCGGTCTTACATGCTTCTGTGATAATGCATGCATTGCCTCGAGGATGAGCGCGATATAAAGGTGCTGAGATATTCGGTTATATCTCATCCTCACCGCACCCAGTCTACTGTACAAACCAGTTCACGACCACTGACGAGCATGGCTAAACATCACTTCCTCTGCTGCCTCCCGCTCCGTCTCGGAGCTCTGCTCCTCTCCCTCTTCCAATTTATTGTGAACGCCTGTGCGGCAGGGATGGCGTGGTACATCCTCGCCGAGAACCACAACAGTACGTCATTTCCCTCACCATCTGACAGAAAATGTGCTAAATCGTCCTTTGATTCGAAAAGCCCACATCCTAAACACATCCTCCCTCAAAAACTCCGTTATAACGTTCGCCATCACAACAACCCTAACCGCCATCTACTGCTTCATCGGTTTCCTCGGCGCGATCCTCAAACGTACATCCTACATTGCCATTTACGCCCAAATCTTGGCAGTATTCTTCGGCATCAAACTCATCGTCGCCATATTCGAGATCATCGCGCTATACAAGAATCCCGACGGGTTGTTGAAAGTTTGCGTGGATAACGGGAATTCGACGAGCGATTGTGAGAACTCGTTGAATCAGAGCAAGTGGATTCTTATCCTTGGTTTTTTGGTTCCCGTTCTTGTCGAGGGATGTACGTGCTTCTTTCCCTCACCTTCAGTTTTATGCCACGAGCTCATACATTCCCCTCTCGCTCCCTCTCAGACGGGCTCCTGATTATCTACCAATACGGCTCCCAACTCGAAGAACGCGATTCCAAGCGCGCCAGCATCATCTCGCTCGAAACAGGCAACGCCTTCTCCTACGCTTCCGTCAAACCGAGCTCTGAGCTCCTATACGGGGACGCACCCAAACACCAAGGGTTATATGCCCAAGCTAGGGGAAGCACCGAAGCGTTGAGCAAGCCGCTTGTTGGGAATTACTCGGATCCTTATTCCGACAAGCCTGAGGAGGGGAGTGTGCATGCGAACCTCCCGCATATGGGTCCTGGGATACCTGTGTACGGGAATGCTGGTGGAAGGCAGGGTGCGAATACGAGTGGGTTGCCGCCCGCGTATGGGAATGCGGGTCATGTGTAGGTGTGCGTTGTAAGGAGAAGAGTGGCTCCGTCTGTGCTACCATACCGACTGGGATACCTCGAGGGTTGTATCGTGTTGTACGAGTCGGACAGTGGTGTAGATAGTTCATAGTTCCGTCTTCGATTGCGGTTGCTTTCATTAGGTCCTTGGTGTATAGTCTGGTACCACTTGTAGCTATTTATCGCATGGCTTTAACATCCGTGTCCTCGTTGGCCCTCAACCATTGCAGCGGCGTCGAAGCGATGCCCGCCAGTTTCAGAGATAACTCATCGTGGTTCAACCGTCTGACCGCTACTCAGCGAGCAAACTGAAGCAGAATAGAACCAGATTTTTCTCGTTATGCGCGGGTGCGAGGGTCGGAGAGCAGAATCCTCCCGAGGAACAATGATATGCTCACGGATGCCGAGTTAAGATTCAAGAAATGCTCCGAGCCGTTGGTGGTGCTGCTAACATCCACTGCGACTTGAGAGACACAAACGAAGGACCTCGTGGGCTCACAAAAACCGCACAACAATCGTACATGTTCCAAACAGTCGGCTCCTCAAGACGAATAACCATTCTTACCAGGCACAACACCAAACGCAGCCCCACCTCTCCCAAACATCTTCCTCAAATCATCAGCAAGTTCTTCAGGTTTCTCATGAGCTGCAAAGTGTCCACCAGAAGAATGGTCACTCTCGAAAACGATGTTACCAACTGTTCGCATCCACCTATGGATTAGAAGAAGGAAGATACCAATCAGATCAAGGGCAGGATGTAGAAAGGTATAGATGGGCTGACGATTTCGGGAAGATGAGTAGTTCTTTTGGGAAGTATGACACGCCCATGGGAACGGGTCCAGCGAACGGAATCCCAACTCGGTCGTCAGCGTTATGCATCTCGTAGTAGATACGGATGGAAGCTGCAGGCCCGGCTCGCGAAAACCAATAAATGGAGATCCAGGTCAAAACTATGAGAAAAAGGTCAGCAAGGATGGGAAGACGGCGGAGCATGGAGGGGACCATCACCTTCGTCGTCGTCCCAGGGATATTCATCAGTCCAATTCACCAATTTCTCATAAATCCAAGCTAAAAGCCCAACAGGCGAGTCGGCGAGGGAGTACCCAAGCGTCTGTGGTTGAGTCGCTTGTTCTAGGTAATAACCACGTCCTTTCTCCGCAAACCATTTGGTACGTTCGAGCCCGGCTATCTCGGCTTTGGTGTAAGCCGTATACAACGATGCGGCATGAAGGAGATGGGAGAGCGCGAGTAGAGGGGTGCGTGTGAGGGTTGGGGGTTCGCAGCTGGTGGCGAGGTGAGTGAAGGTGAGGATAGGGGAGATGGGTTGAGACTCACAAGGTGAAGTTGGTGTGCCAAGCTTTGACATGTTTTGTTCCGTATTCTGTAGCCATCTTGCGAGTGATCTAGAATGCACGTGGGTTAAGAGTGTGGTGAGGGTGAACAAGGGACTCACGAAATATCCCCAGTCTCCACCTTGAGTAACTGACCCAGGGAAACACTGGAAGTAAGAAACGCAATAAAAGAAACTCGAAAGTCAAGAATACGAACCATATTCTGTATATCCCAGACCCAACATCAACTTGTTGCCCAACTTTAAGTAGAAATCCTCGTCAATCACCAATTTCACTTGAGTCGTGACTCGGAGGTGAACCGACCTCTGCATATTTCGCAATGCGGAATCCTTTCTTTTTTGGTGCCTCGGAAAACCCGAACCCTGGCAAACCCAATGCGACAACGTGGAAACTTGGATGGTCCGGAGACGACGACGTGAGCAAGGGGAGAACCTTGCGGACTTCGAGGAAGTTTCCTGGCCCTGCACGCCAACCCAACCAGTCCGATCAGTCTTCCGCCTTGGCAACAGGGGGAATGGGAGTCAACGATTGGGACGTACAGCCATGAACGAACAGGAGAGGGATAGCACCCTCCACTTCACTCCGCTTGTGCACGTAGTGGATGTTAAGACTGCCAAACCCATCCATCTCGATGTCAGTGGTGAATTGTGGTAGCTCCTCGTTCAATTTAGCTTCGTGTTTCTTCCAATCATAGCGACTCTTCCAGTGGTTCACCAGACGCTGGATGTCTGCTAAGGGGGCGCCGTAATCGCGACCTGCGTCGTCCAACTCGTCGGGGAAACGAGTCAGGGCGAGCTTCTTTTGGAGAGCGTCAAGTTGGTCGTCAGAGACGGCGATTTTGAAAGGCGTTTCGACGAGAGTGCCAGACATGGCTAGGAAGTTGAAGGCAGAGAACAAAGGAACTTAGAAGACGGAAGTTACGGTAACGATCACGAGAAGCGGAGTAGACTGTGGGGTAAATAGATGCAGCCATATTTGAGCCGTATTAATATTGTGTGTGCAGAGACGGTGACAGTGGAAGTTGCTGCATCCCGGGCCGTTGTGATCGTTTCGCAGAGGTAAAATCTAACCTAATCTAATCTACTGCTAGCCACGTGGCAAGTCACCGCCAGTGCCAGCCCTCGGAGCGAGGATTCCAGCGAACCTGTGGTACTTAAATTAGGGGACTCGTGGCGCTGAACCTTGGGATATGAGGCAGGGCGCCAAGCACGCAGCGAATAAGTAGGACGCATGGGTGGCAGTCGCGGGAATGACCGAAGGAGTTTGCTAGGCTGTCTTACCGATCAGCCATCGCATCGCCTCAAGTCTAACTATCCTATAAAGGCCCTAAACCCTCCCAACATACTTCATCCTCGCCTTACCCGCACCACCAACCTCATCGACTTCGACTTCGACTCCAATATCCTCTCGTAAAGTCCTGCCGAAATCCAACATGGGCGGAAGGCAGCATTTCCTCTGTTGCTTACCTCTTCGTCTCGGCGCTCTCATGATATCATTTTGCCAATTCTTCGTCAATGGCTTCTCAGCCGCCTTGGCCTGGTACGTCCTCGTCGAGAACCACCAAAGTACGTCCCATACCTCTTATCGTCTCACATTCCAATCTCACCGCCCGCCCACAATCCAGCCCAACTTCTCAACACCCGCTCGCTCGTTCAAGTAGTCCTAGGCTTTGCGATAGTCACAACCGTATCCGCCATATTCTGCTTCATCGGTTTCGTCGGCGCAATCCGTAAACGCACATCCTACATCAAAACTTACGCCCGTATCGTCGCATTATTCCTCATCATCAAAATCATATTCGCCGTCATCGAGATCCTGTCGCTCTACATCAATCCTTCGGGGTTGGTCAATGCTTGTATCGATGGTAGCACCGATCCGAATGTCGCTGAGGAGTGCAATAACTTTTATTCCATGAACAAGTGGATCGTCATTGTAACCTTCGTGATCCCCGTTTTCATTGAGAGTTGTGCGTCCCTCTCCCTTCCAGTTCTCAACTCCTACTAACTAACTCCCCATCAGATGGCCTCCTGATAATTCACCAATATGGAACCCAACTCGCATCCGACTCTGCTTCCCACTTTATCCAATCAGCCATCGCACTCGAGACTGGCTCTGCCTTCTCTCCTTATCCCCCTGCAAAGGCTTTCCAGTACCAGCAAGTCAGCAGGCCCAGCAGCGAGGCCCTCCATTCGGGTGGGAAGGCGTATGACTATCCCTACAGCGATGAGAGGCACTCGTATGGGAATGGGGGCAAGGGATATCATGGATAGGTGTAGGGAGTTGAGGAGATGTCGTCGGGAGGACGTCGTGGGTTGGGTCAGAAGGGTTTCGGGTTTCTGTGAGGACACCTCAGTTTGCTTTCTCTTGGTTTCCATCGCTTTCGATTTTCTTCCATGTATCATTCGTAGTACTCTCTGTAGCGCTTACTTGTTTGCATATCAAAATCTGTCAAACACAAGATTGTGAACCACCAGTTCGTCGTATTGCACGCTACGGAGAAGTCCTGACCTTGTCCCATGGATATTCTTTGGGTGGTTCAATTGCCCCGACTGGACTTGCTTGTACCGAGCGCTCAGCAATGGGGATACTTCTTGGGTTGAGTTCGTCTCGAGATCGACAGGTTGAGAGGGAGACTTATGACAGAGACTCATCTCGATCACCATTGGAACTGAAGGGTTTTCGACGAGTAGAGGGTTTATATACCCATCTCACCGGCCCCAACCCTCGAAGACCGGCGAGAGTCAGGAAGAACTGATTTGTGTGTTGGGCTCTCCTCATAGGTGATTTCGGCCCTTCAGAACACCCGGAGCTGCTGCCAGTGAAGGGACGTGCGAACGTGCGCTCATGGGGCAACGATCGGTGGAAAGAAACGAGGGTTCCGATACGAGTAGTGAGCGACTGGAATATCGTAGGCTAGTACACCGCAATCGAACGCAATGGCAAGGTGAGCGAGTCTAAGATCTTCGAAGCCAGAGCGATTGATTGCACGGAGTGTAGGTACTTTGCACAATCATTACGCGCACGAAGGAATCAAATCTAGTGTCGGGAAAGCCGAGAATTGTATACATAAGTAGTATGGATAAATGTACAAAAGTTACTTCTTCGGAGACACATCTTCAGTATCGCTCTCCAATTCGATCTTCTTCACCATATCCAAGAGCATTTCAGCAAAGGTAATGCGCGGGTAATGCTTGTGGTCCTTGATGTCGGCTTGAGAGAAGGTGGCCATGTGCTCGCCAAGCAGGTCAACTTGAGCCATTGCAGTCGCTATCTCCTTCACCTTCTCCGAGTCGCCTCTGTTCTCCAACTTCTGTTGTCCACCAACTTCCTTCTGCTGCTTGGCCTCTTTCATCTTCTGCCCATCAACCTCCTCCTTCTGAGCTTCTCGAGCCTTCTTCGCCGTTGCAATCAACGATTTAAATCCAGGCTCTCTTGTGACCATGTAGTTCCAATACTCCGGCAAAGTAGGATATTTTCCGGCAACCTTGGGACCAAGTATGCCATCAGTCTCGCAGTAGTCTTCTATGGAGTTTTCCAGGTCGAATATCTCGTCTGTGTAATTCTTGGTCAGAATGCTGAACATCAACTTGATGTAGTATTCCGTTCCCGGAAGGTCGGCAGCGTTCATGACGAAAACCCCTTCGAAAACCTGCTCCGGGGTCAACCAACGTACGCCCCGATCGCTGAGCAGGGTAAATCTGCAACGAGATCAGAACCTGACTCCGTGTGCGCAGATCTGACTCACCCGGGTAGAAATTTGATCTTGTAATTCGGATATTTTAAAGCGACCTCTTGGAAGAGCGAGAAGGCATTGGCTAGGAATTTCGCGTATTGTTCACCCTCTGACGAGAGAATGATCATGAGTGGCTCCTGAGAATATTTGAGAACAACACTTACTCCTAAACACGATTTTGTGTAAGCACCATACTTATTTTGGCATAAGAAAAGGAAACTCACTTATAGAAAACGTTATATTGGTCCAAGGTGACAACATCCGGTTTACCGGTCACGATGAGACTGTACGGAAATCCGTTTCCGTTGTCCGCATCTCCTCGATGGTGGACGCGAACAGTTTTCCGATCAACGACTTTGCCTGACTTCAAATGAACATCGACTCGATATCGGGAGTTGGTAAGGCGTACCTTGGTTCGGTTGCACCCAAATGGTAGGATTGCCCTTCTCGTCCACACCTTTCGTAAACCAGAAGTGATCGGTCCCATTTTGGCCTTCAGCAATTTTCGTGACTTCAAACTGAAAAACAAACCAGGTGAGTCAATTGAACATGAATTGATCCCGTACTCACCAAGGTAAATTGGTCTCCAGTAGGGATATACTCCGTCAAGCCTTTTTTATCCTTCACCATATCCAGTGTCAACGTGAGAGCGCTGGCTTGTATTTTCTGTAATTTATAGTACTCCACCAAGGCCTTCTTCATTATAACCATCCCGGCCTCCTCGCCCAAAGTCGGCTTATCTTTGAAGGCTTGAGCAACCTCAGCAGAGGCAGAGCGCATCCCAGCCTTTATGATGCTAGGAGTCACCTGGACAATAGATTTGGTGGCCATGACGACGGGTAAAGCAGAGGTGTCGAGAGTCAAACAGAGGCCTTGGGATACGGAAATGATGTGATGGAAGTGGGACTTTATATACGTCGCCGGAGCGTGGTTCCGAGTAGCTCAGGCCAGGTAAGAGCAGACGATTAGGAGGAGGTGTTTACCCTCCAATGGAAGAAGTCAGGAACCAGGGGGATTGAGACAACAAGATCCTGAAGCATGACCAAGAAGTGAGCGGGTTATCCTAGCCTCCGGGCGAGCGAGAGACTACCACCTAGAAGTGGACAGACAGGTCAGGGCCGGATGATAAGAAGTAGACGGAGGACAAAGGGGTAACAGCATTGAGGAATGGGCAAGGACGGCGATGATAGAACTCCGCCCCCTGATTGCATAATCGATTCCTGCATGGGAGGCCTAAATAAGCCACTGACCATCAAGTATCCCCTCACACCGGTCAGGAACCATTCATCGCAGTTCTCCTTGACGCACCGGGAAAGGGCCCAGGAACCACAATGCGGAGGGAGATGCGCGTCCCTGTTTCCGTAGCGGAGACTAAGATTCCACAAACAGCATGGTCGTGATCGGGGAGGACGAAAGAATACCATAAGAGGCGCGGAGGCAGGCATAGCATTGTCGGAACACAACCAGCCCGATATTCTATGGACTCTTCAGTCACTGAGAACTTCGGTTTGCCACGCGAAGGTGACCTGCAGCCAGGCACTTTGGAAAATCGCTACCCAAATCTGGACGCGAGTAACTCTTTTTGAGGGAGAGTAAAATAACGAGCCAGTTCGGGAACATCGTTGAGCAGAGCCTCCGTTTCAAGAGAGCCAAAGGAATAGCCGCGTTACCAGGAACTGCGCGGTGGGCACACAGGCGCAGGAACAATCTGGATATAACAAGTTAGACAATTTGTCGGGTGTTTGCAAGACATCATACGAAGGAGACTGTGAGGTCCTAGTTGTAGGAGGACGTCCGAAAGCTGAACCGGCCACACTGCAACCGTCCACCACCCGTTACCCAACTGCCAAGTCAAGGTTGGCAGTTTCCAGGAACCATTACGAGGGGGGGACGGCGTTTCCCTGCGTCCATGATAGTGGGACACTAGGATTCCACGAACAGAAAGGTCATAATCATGGAATACGAAGGAATGTATTCAGAGATACAACAGGCAGGCACAGGTACGGCCGGAGAGGAATGCCGACATTTTACACAGTCCATCAGGCCTTCAGGGGTTGAATATTGAGTACTGAATGCTAATGGCATGTCAGATCGCGCGAAAATGTGCAGCTTGATTATGCAGTCCAGTAAGGAGTCCAAGGATGTGGTGAGTGTATGAGAGACGCCGCCACAAGTCGAGTCGAGCCGCTTGAGTGGCACTTGAACTGCAACGACTGGGAATGAACTTGGGGCCATCCACTTGACCTCCGATCTCTTCCAATCCCACAACACACAATGATGGATAAACAGTGTTCTTCGTCATCATCCGCATCATGGCTGCTGCTATCCCCCATCTCGTGTTGAACACTGGTGCAAAGATGCCAGCGGTTGGTATGGGGTACGTTCAATCAAAGTTCACGGGCTATTCATTCTCGCCCATGATGTTGACAACCAGATAAAGGTGTTGGATGAATTTCGCCAGTGGAGATCGTGTCCTCAAGATGTGTAGGTTGGCTCTGAAGGTCGGTCTCAGTACCCCATACCCTCATTTCAGAACCAATCTAAGCGGAAGTCGTGGTTAGAATGGTTATCGCCATTTCGATACTGTATGTCTGCTGACGCTCTCCACGAGTCTCCCCACCTAACCATCCCATCAACGAAGGCCGACATGTACGGTACGCCCCTGCAATCATAAGCATATAAGGATGTGAACACGGACTTCGTACCCCTAGGCAACGAAGAAGAAGTTGGTCAAGCCATCCGCGAGTCCGGTATCCCTCGTAGTGAGATATTCCTCACAACCAAGCTCAAGTAGGTCAATTCCACATATAAGTTCCTAAGGAATAGCGAATGGACATTGCTGACCCGTGAACACTAGTAACGACGCGCACGACTCAGTATCTGAAGCCTTCCAAGCTTCCCTCCAAAGTCTTAACTGCGGATACATCGATTTATACCTGATGCACTGGCCCCAAGCAGACGGTCCTCGAGGTTAGACTTCTACATCTTGTCCACAAGATGGTGTTGGATAGATGTCATGTAGGTGTGCTTCGCGAGGGTCAACGTCCGACTTTCATCGATACCTGGAAAGATATGGAGAAGCTACTAGATACGGGTTCGTATTTCTCTTCCCTTCCTTTCTCAATCGCTCACTGCTTTCACCCAGGAAAAGTGAAATCCATAGGTGTCTCCAACTTTTCCATCAAGACGCTCTCTGCACTCCTCCCTCACTGCACCACAATCCCCGCCATCAACCAAGTCGAACTCAATCCTTGCCTCCCACAAGAAGAGCTCAAAGCCTTTTGCGAGGAACAGGGGATTGTATTGACTGCGTATTGTCCATTAGGTACGTCGAAAAACATCTTGCCAACTTTTGTCCATGGATTAATGGATCCTGATCTTCACAACCTCGCGACTTAGGACAGTCGAATAGGATCTTCCTCAAAGACGCAGACATCGTAAAGATAGCGGAGAGCCACACCGTGACACCTGCTCAGGTGGCGTTGAGTTGGGGTGTGCAAAGGGGTACTATCGTCATCCCCAAGAGTGAGAACGAAGGCAGGATGAAACAGAACATTACCGTAAGTCCTGTCCTGTCCTTCCGCCCTTTCTGCATTCCCTCCCAGCCCTCCGATAAACTTACACCCGCACTCCCACAGTTAATCGCCCTCTCGCCCGCGGAGATGGATCAAATTAATGCGATCCATAGAAAGCCAAACATGCATCGCTCGCTTTGTGGGTATCATTCGAAAGGGAACGGGCCGAAGGGTGGGTGGGGTATCTTTGGTTGGAGTTATGAAGAGCTGGGATGGAATATGGGCGAGGATGGAGTCGTTCTTGATGCTTGAAGAGCGTGAGCATAATTTGGGAAAATGGGCCGGGAGTACGCACATTGGCCTCCCTTCTCACGTGTCGTTCAGCGATAACTACGAAGCAGTACTAGTGTGCAAGGATAAAGGGTCGTGAATGTCTATGCATGGATGATATCGACGAATGAATCAATGATCGCGTTGGCACAACGGCAGTGACTTCAACAATTTGAAATGTCTCAATTGTACCGATAGGTCTCTCAACCATCTCTGGCGCTTGCTTCAGCTGATACTCTACTTATCTGTACATAAGGTTTCCGAGTCATCGATTTACCCCCCAGGCTACTGCGCTTCTCGTACCAGTGATGATCACCATAACTTCCGTCTCTTAAGTTTCCAAGTTCCCTACCTTGAACATCCCAGCCATGCCTGGCACTCTCGTCGAAAAGCCTTTCAATATCGCCGTCTCTGACGACCAAATCGACACTCTCCAACAGAAGCTCGCCCTGACTCGTTTCCCTGACGAGTTGGACGACGCAGGTCGTGATTATGGGGTCCCCTTAGCCGATGTCCAACGTCTGGTGCACCGTTGGAGGAGTGGCTATGATTGGAAGGAACACGAAGCCAAATTGAACGAGGAGCTACCCCAATTCACCACTGATATCGAGGTGGATGGGTTTGGCAGTCTCAACATCCACTACGTGCACAAGAGGAGTCAAGTGGAGGGTGCTATCCCTCTCCTGTTCGTTCATGGCTGTAAGTCCCAATCGTTGACTCGCATTTCCCTCGTTGCCACGGCAGAAGACTGAATCGGACTGGTTTGGCGGACGTGAAGGGCCAGGAAGCTTCCTCGAAGTCCGCAAGATCCTCCCCTTGCTCACGTCGTCGTCTCCGGACCACCCAAGTTTCCACGTTGTTGCATTGAGTTTGCCCGGGTACGGGTTTTCCGAGGCACCAAAAAAGACAGGATTCCGCATTGTGCACTATGCAGAGGTTGGTTCGCCTTACGGCACAAGTGAAGCTGGTGATTGACGAAGACTTCTACTTAAAGGTGGGCAACAAGCTGATGCTCGGTCTGGGGTACACAGAATATGGTTCGTATCCTTGACTTCCGAGTTCTTTCGTTTGCGTTTCTTACTTTCAATGTTTCCCTTGGTTAGTAACGCAAGGTGGAGACTTGGGATATTACGTGAGTTCGTTGTTCCCCCTCGCTACACTCTTAACCCACGTACATTGTAGATCACTCGCAAGATGGCTACAGAATACGGAACAAAACCTGTCAAAGCTTGGCACACCAACACCTCCTAGTGAGTTTTCAGCCCATTTCTCCCCTATCCTTGCTTTCATTCATCTCACCATCAGCTGCCAACCCCCAACCCTCACGCGCGCCCCTCTCCTCGCGCTCTCCCATCTTATTCATGCTACATCCTTGTATACAGCTTACACCAAGGCCGAGGTAGCCGGGCTCGAACGTAACAAATTGTTTGAGAAGAAAGGACGTGGTTATTACCTAGAACAAGCGACCCAACCACAGACACTCGGGTACTCCCTCGCTGACTCGCCTGTTGGGCTTTTAGCATGGATATATGAGAAATTAGTGAATTGGACTGATGAATATCCCTGGGACGACGACGAAAGTGATCATCCCCTCCATTCCCTATCGTCGTTCCACCCTTCCTGACCTTTTCTTTTAGTTTTGACCTGGATCTCTGTCTATTGGTTTTCACGAGACGGTCCTGCAGCTTCCAGCCGTATCTACTACGAAATGCATAACGCTCAGGAACTTGTTGGGATTCCGTTCGCTGGACCTGTTCCGATGGGTGTGTCATACTTCCCAAAAGAACCTTTGGTCGTACCGAAATCGTTAGGTCATCTGTCCTTTCTACGAGCTGCCCTTCTTCTGATTGATTGCCTCCTTCATCCAATCCCTAGGTGGATGCGAACAGTTGGTAACATCGTTTTCGAGGGTGACCATTCTTCAGGTGGACACTTCGCTGCTCATGAAAAACCTGAAGAACTCGTTCACGACTTGAGGAAGATGTTTGGGAAAGGTGGGGCCGCATTCGGTGTTGTGCCTGACAAGAGCGGTTATTCGATTTGAAGAGATCCTGCTCTTTGAAGCATGTATGATTATTATCGCCGTTTCTGCGATTCCACTAGGTCCTCCCTTCATAATATCTCAAGTCCAAGTGGATGTTGGCAACACACCGACGGCTCCGAGCTCATCGTGAATTCCAATTCAGCATCAGACTCGCCGTCCGCGCCTCGGCATGGGGCTTCTTATGACGGTCACGGGACTTGCAACACAGCGCGTTTCGATTGCGTTTTGAGCCTCCAGCCTTCGACTCCTTACTCCCCCAAGATATATTCGAGACAACAAGTTTCAATATATTTCAACAAATAACTACCAAGAATTTATTTGCATAATTTCCAGCTAGTTCTCACTAATCGCAACACCAGGGCCAGAAATAATGGCCTTTATCACACCCTTCCCATCCTCGCTTTTACCGGCACGGACAGCAGTGAACGCATTCACTGCCTCTTCGAACGAGAACCTGCACCAAGTGGTATCAAACACACCGTCTGAACAGGTGGTCACACAATCAAGACTTACCGATGGGTAACGAGGGGTTTGAGATCAATCTTGCCGTCAGCAACCAGAGCAATGGCAAGAGCGTAGTCCCCAGGCTGGTTCAAGAACCGGGATTAACAGGGAATCTTATCCGTGTAACTCAGTTACGTACGCCATAACGGAACGAGCCCTTGATGGTGAGCTCCTTAGCGAGTAAAGCCATGATGGGTAACGTAGCCTGTGGTGCACCCATTCCAACCTACCATCATTTCGATATCACTGTCAATATAACGAACCGATCAAGAATGGGTGGGTGAAGTGAATCCTGACCTGAACGTATGTCCCTCCAGCCTTAGCCACCAAGATTCCGGTTTGAATCGATACCTCCGCCCCACTAGCGTCCACCACCACATCCAGCCCGTCAATCCCGAGTGCGGCTTTCATCGCCGCCGCATTCCTCTCCGAAAACTGCAATTTGGTCTCACCCTCTTTCAGAGCTGGCGGCAAATAAACATCTGTTGCAGCATACTGCTTAGCGAATTCCAAACGGGCTGGTACAATATCCACTGCAATAATGCGAGAGGCGCCGAGAGCCTTTGCCACTGCCATGCATACGAGGCCGACGGGTCCGCAGCCGAAGACGGCGATGGTTTGGGAGGCCCGGAGGGAGGCTAGGGTCGATACGGCGTGAACGCCGACTGAGAGGGGTTCCATCTAGTTGGGAAACAAAAAGTAAATTGGTAAGGAAGGAACAGCTAGATAGGAAGGACGCACCATGGCGCCCTCTTCCAAAGAGACGCCCGAAGGGAGTGGATAGACGAGATCTGAGGGAAGTCGGTAGTACCGGCAGAGCGTGCCATCATTAGGAGGTGTAGCCGCGAAAACCATGTCGGGGCAAAGCTACACGATGACAAGGATATCGGATATCAACGTATGGGTATTGGGAGAGAAGCTATGCTGACCTCATAGCAACCTCTTTTGCAATATTCACAGGTGCGACAGCCTGCTCCGGGCTCCATCGCGACCCTGTCACCAACTTTGACTCGCGTAACCTTGGATCCAACTGAGTGGCGGGATTAGAGTTGAGTGCTATGTGTAAGGAAAGAGAAAGTCGAACCTTTATAGACAACTCCAGCGGATTCGTGTCCAAGGACCTGTAGGTGAGTGAATACTAATCCGAAGTGTGTCGCAAGGATCGATATACCATGGGATCCTTGACGATAAAGTCTCCGATGTGGCCATGCACGAGGAAGTGGACCTGAAAGCGCTGATCTAGCCATCTATCTTCAATCGCAAGGAAACAGACGTCGTACATCAGAACCACAGATGCCTGAAAACATACAGGTAAGTCATCAGTGGATTCCAGTCACGCAAGACAGAAAAACGCACCAGTCTTCTTCACTTCCACTAGCACCTCATCATCGCGTACTAACACTTGTGGTTAGTATACGGTGGTGTCAGTGATCATGTGAAAAGACCAACTTTGCGGGATGGGTTTCTCCTCAAAGACGACATCGTCGACAGCTCTCAAGGTGAAAGATGGGTTGGAGGACATGGTAGTCGACGATCTGGGGAAAGAGAAGGCACCTTGGTCATTACCTTGCGATTATATGGGAAACATGAACTCACATGCAGCCAATCTGGGGAATGTAGCTGATAAGATTAGATTCGATATTGGACTCTCAACCTTAATAAGAATAGGGCATTGGAATTGAAGGGAGCTTGCCCCAGCAACATGCAATGGAGGGATTGATTGCCATGACTTTCGCATGGATTTTGGGCGAGAATATGGGTAAAGTACGGATAATACTTTTGGGAAACCCCCCCTTTCTGCTGGAAACCCGGGTTAAGCGAGAAACAGCCAAGTCGGGCGAAACGCAGGAGGGATTTTCGGGCGGCGTCAAGCCCGAGGGTGCCTGGTTCTAGCCGAGGAAGATTGATGCCGGGATTGGCCGAGAATCGCCAACCACGCGAACTGCGAATATACTGTAGACAACATCAAAAATCAAAAGTAAATTGTTTGAAAAGATTGTAAAATTAGTGATAAAGTGACATATGAGTACATGTAACATTATTTCGGGGTGGTTTTCTCGACTTTCGGTAAACAAGCCGTTGCCGCTGTCTACAACGATGAGCCCTCCGGACAGCACCAGGAGAATTGTATGATTCAGGTAATAGAGAAACAGATCTTTCAACTTGGTCAAGACGTCCCGTAGCGCTGGCGGAGCTCTCAGAGAAATGGTTGGGTTACGAGAGAGTGCAAACGATGAAGCGGTCTGATCGAGGAATGGACACTCGCAAGATGGCCACAGAATATGGAAACCCATTTCTCCCCTATCCTTGCTTTCACTCACCTCGCCATCAGCTGTGAGCCCCCAACCTTCACACGCTCCCCTCTCCTCGCGCTCTCCCGTCTTCTTCATGCTACATCCTTGTATACAGTTTACACCAAGGCCGAGCTCGCCGGACTCGAATGTACCAAATGTTTGCGGAGAAAGGGCGTGGTTATTATCTGGAGCAAGCGACTCAACCAGATCTAGAGACGCTCGGTTACTCCCTCGTCGACTCGCCTGTTGGATTTTTAGGATGGATTTACGAGAAACTGGTGAATTGGATTGATGAATACCCCTGGGACGATGACGAACGTGATTATCCCCTCCATTCTCTAACCTCTTTCCACCCTTGCTGACCTTTTTCTTTAGATTTGACCTGAATCTCTAGCTATCGGTTCTCGCGAGTCCGCCCTGCAGCTTCCATCCGTATCTACTATGAGATGCACAACGCTAACGAACGCGTCGGGATTTCGTTGGCCAGACCTGTTCCGATGGGCGTGTCGTACTTCCCAAAACAATCAATGGTCGTACCGAAATCGTCAGGCCATCTATACTTTCTACGTGCTGCCCTTATTCTGAATGATACCCTCCTTCATACAATCCCTAGGTGGATGCGAACAGCTGGTAACATCGTTTTCGAGGGTGGCCATTCTTCTGGTGGCCAATTTGCAGCTTATGAAAAACCTGAACCACTCGTTCACGACTTAGGATGATGTTTGGGAAAGGTGGGGCTGCATTCGGTGTTGTGCTTAGCAAGAGCGGTGGTTATTCGTCTCGAAGAGACCCGGTTGTTGGGAACATGTATGATTATTATTGCCGTTTCTGTGAGTCTACGAAGTCCTTCATTTTACATCTCAATTCGCAGTGGATGTTGGTAACACACCAACGGCTCGGAGCTTTTCTTGGATTCCAAATCAGCATTCGAGAGCATATCATTGTTCCTCGGGAGGATTCTGCTCTCCGACGCTCGCACCAACACCTAACGAGAAAAATCCGGTTCTATTCCGCTTCGGTTACTCACCGGTATGTAGGGGTCACACCATTGAACCACGATGAGTTATCTCTGAAAATGGCGGGCCTCCCTTCGACACCACATTCTTCGGAAGGTACGAGGGAAGCTTGAGAATGCCGTGAGTGGAGTGGGACTTTGAACTAATTGCTGAAAGGCCTCGGAATGGTGATGGTATCTTTGGTAAGTATTTGTCTCGGTATGTATTTCCCTGTCTTCCACCCATTTCCGCTGATGTGTCTCTGCGTAGTTGATGTCCCTGAAGATCATTCGGTCGATGATCATCAGCCCTTCTGAATTCGACGTGTTCCAGAACAAGGTTCGGTCCAATTTTCGAGGGTTGCGCCCTGCCTGGTATAAAATAAACCCCGTTGGTGGGTGGATTGACAGTAAAGATTCTTTTCACCCGTGTTGTGAGTACCAGCTTGGTCTTTGCCCTCTCACCCAAGGTGACATCTACTCACACAACGTACGGTGTAGATCCTAAACGCAATCACCCCACCTTGGTACTTTCCTAACACTCATCTCGACGTTTCCGTTCTGTAAGTGATACACTGCTCATCTCTCCCCAGTACTTTCCGTCTCGTCCTCACATAGCATTCATGCTAGATACACCATGAAAGTCATCTTATCAAGCGTTCTCCTACTCCTTGCGGCCTTCGCCACGAGCGCCGTTGCCACTCCTTATGTGACAGTCGGACCTCCCTGCACAAAGCAATGCCCGCCCAAGACGTATTTGTGCGTCGGTCCATGTGAATGCCTCACTTCGGGTCAGGCTTGTCCCTTGTAAGCGTAGCAAGGCAATTGGCAATGAAGTGTCCTTGAAGGTTTCTGAATATTGGCGGCCTTTGAACCTTTGAAGAGTGCTTGATGAATGTCCATAACTCGATTGACATTGAGAAATGTGCGGAACTCAGTACGACTGTTTATGCGAACTCGCCGTCAGTAACCCCACCCATCTTCCCTTCTCCTGTATTGCATTTCTGCCCGCGTCTCGGATTTAGTGGTTTTATTCAGACCTCCGTCTTCCTTCACACAACCTGCTTCGGCAGCTGTTTCTCGTGACGGCCTGCTGCCGTGATTGTGTGGGAGGTCCAGGAGATTTACGAATTGCTGCAGGGAGGGTGACTGACATTCTCCGCTCAACCCCCTGATGTTTGTTATAGGGCCCGCCTGCTGGTGCCTGTTGATCGCCCTGCGATGAATTGTTTACGATGGTGCGTCCCAACTCTCCGACCATGTTCCGTCATAGATGCCGTTGAATCATTTGCTTGGTAGTCACCAGAATGTTTTTCAATACAGTTTGTGACATTGATGGAGGACGGAGCTCTCAGGTGTGCCCATATGGCATTTTGAACCGAGCAGCGTCGAATCCATAAAGCGAATGGGTCGCGAGGGTCAAGGAATCCCCCGTCAGTCACACTTCGACGCCTTCTTGTACGTGGAGACTCGATCCTCCCTCTCCTGCCCCACCGAACAACACTGACCAATTGCTCTTCTAGACACCCGAACAAGGTCATCCTCTTCAGCCATCTGCCCCGGAGTCATTGAACTTCAGTCACTTTGATGTGCGGACACCCTCCTTCATTCAAATGTCTCACATTTGACGAATCACTCTAATAGAACGACGATGAAGCTGCAAATGCTATCCACAATTCTTATTCTCTTGTTCGCGGTGACCACAACCACCATGGCTTCGCCGAATCCGAATCCCCAAACCGCCAACCCTTGTGAAAAGAAGTGTCCTCCGAGGACGTACCTTTGCCCCGGACCGTGTGACTGTATTCCTATGGGGGCGATGTGTATCCTGTAGTTATCAAAACGGCAGTGTGGCCAGATTTTCTACTAGTAGATCGTCCTTGATCGTTCCGACTTCGAGCCTTGGAGGGTCGTGCGTTAGGGATGAATCCAAGCCTCAGCGTTCCTTGGCTACATAGGGATAATGGATATGCAAAAAGGTATAAAAATTCCAGTACCGGGAAGCGATAACGCGGCACTTTGCCTTCTTGTCGCTCAAGATCTAAATATCCCTTCAAAATCTCCGTGGAGAGTCCAAATCACTTGTGACAACTTGAAGGCGAAGACCCGAAGTCATTGGTACATCGGTCACACCCTACCAGTATCACGCGTCACGTGTCTCTTCCAGCCCTTACTGGTTTCGGGAGTCAAACTCGAGCCCATACTCACTTCGCAGCTTGCCCATAAGATTTCTGAAGCTATGCTATCATCGCCTTTCCCTCTGCTGGAGCTACCCTCAGAGCTCATTGACGCTGTCATTGATTTTGTAGATGAGCACTCTGACGTTCTCGCTCTCGCCCTCACCTGCCATCTGTTCAACGCCATCCTCATACCCGATCATCTCCGCTACAGAAAGATATCCATCTCTCTTCCACATCTCGACATACTCCAAGACCTCATTTCTCGGCCTGCTCTCGCACTCAACGTAAGGTGTCTCATTGTAAAACACAAACGCAACTGCCCGCCACCTTATGACCATCGCCATCGTTGTTGTGAGACCGCGGAGTCAGAGACTGAAGCTGAAAATACGCTATGTAGGGCTTTGGGGCTTATGCGGAACTTGCAGAAATTGGAATGGTGGCTCCGCCAGTTGTTGTACACCAAGGATCTGATCTGGGAGACCATAAACGCGTCATGCCCACAGCTCTCCGAGCTCGTCGTCAGAGAGGCGACGTATTGCCGCAAGCGTTCATTGTCAACGTCAAAGGTCCGTAAGCTATATCTGTAGTATTATTTCTCATTGGTTAAATCCCTCCTGTAGTTGTTCGAACTTCGAAACATTGAGACCCTTGACATGTGTCTGTCATCCGAGCTCATCACTGGAGTTCCTCCTCGCGTAGAGCATTTAAGAACGTTGCTCCTCCAGTGTCCAAATCTCCACACCCTCAATATGAGCTTTGCACTCTCATACCTCGGCTTCCATATCCCATTCGACGACATCTTTCGGCACGCTTTCTGGCCCTTCTTGCAATACGTCCGCCTAGCAAAAGTGTCCTCAGACCCCGACATATTCAAGTCGTTCCTTGCTCGTCATCCGACAATCGAACAACTTATGTTTTATAGATGTTCCGGCGGCTCGGAATCTGTGGCTATGCTGGACGACCTTGATGAAGGCAGCTTGCCAAATCTTCGTATCCTGGCTATGGATTACGATATCGTATACGGGCCATGTATTGATCGGCTCTTATGCGCCGCTCATTGGCCTTTTTTACAGCGTTTGACACTCGCCTCCGTGTCTATCACACCCAAAATCTTCGCTTCCTTCGTCACCCGTCACCCTTCCCTCCGGTATCTTAATACCGAGCACCGCACTACCCCCGACCTCGTATCCTCAGGAGTACTCGTCGAAATGGAGCCAGGATCTCTCCCCAATCTACAGGAATTCTCTGGTAGTCACGATGATGCGTTGCTCGTGTGCACGGCCAGGCCTCCCGTCGAGAAATTGGGCATATTCAGAGTTGAGGAAGTCAATCGCAGCCCGAGGCTAGTAGGGGCGGCCCTTCAACTCGTTTCCGGTACTCTGAGAAGAATTTCTTGGACGGGTCTCGAGCCGTTTCGAAATGAGGTCGCTGTGAAGTTTGCGCGATGCATCCCCCAGTTGACCGCGGAGTGGGTAGAAGAAAGAGGTTATTGAGGTCAGCTCTCGAGGCATATGGAGGCGTTGCCCACTCTGATACTTCTAACCCAGCCCAACCAAGCCCGCCTCGACCGCACAAATGTATCTTGGACAACGATTCGTATTCTGCCACACGGAGTGGATATGGCATTCGTAGCTTTCTATTTATTGAAAATGTCTTTGTTTTTGGTCGCTTGGCAATTCGTTCGAGATACAATCCCACGGATATATCGGGACATCATGGATACCACACTTTATATACTTTGACTTCGACACGTCTCCTAAGTGCTCACGGTTCGAGCTCGTGCATTTCGACATTCAAGTCAAGAGTGAGGTAGAAGGAGACAAAATATGGGGTGGCAGAGGAGGGAGGTCGCAAGTCAGCTTCAGTTCGGTAGGATGGAGACCACCCCAAAACGCCGAAACAAAGGAGTGAGAAGTTGATAATGCAGGTACACTGTGTTCACATCGATGAGTTGAAAACGGCAGACAAAGGCATCGGAGAAACAGACCTTGAGTGTTGTGGTATAGTCCCCAAGGATTCGAGTCATTGAAAGGCGATGGTAGCCCGGACGAGGGACATTCCAGACCTTCATACCAGCTGTGGTGCCATACGAGCTTATCTCTGATCGAGGCATCGTCAATAAGGAAATGAAGAGTTGCCAGTAGCGTGGGAATGAATTCGGTGATCGTCGTGTGGAGGGCTGCGCCGACAATCTGGTCTAAGAAAGGGTTGGAAGACATGGACCGGGTTGGCCGCAACAGCTCGTGTATGCCATCCCAGTTGAGGTCCCCAACCCATGTCCAGTTTCCCTTCTCTGTTTGGTCGTACGTCCGAGCAGGAGCGGGTACCGGTCCTCTATTCAAGACGACAGAGTCGGCCCTCCTGGCCTTCGCTAGCCACCAACTTTCCCTCTCCCTCACGCCCGTACGTGGATCAATGAACGGAACGTTGTATCTCTTGTCCATCGCGTTGGGAGAGAGGTACAGAGTCGACGAAAGAGCGAAACGAACCAACGAGGAGTTCGTTTCCGACAACTCGAGTAATGTCGGAGGTGTGATATACCGGGGTTTCTTGATGGATGGCAGGGATTGGTGACAGATGTGGTGGAACGTACAATACTCAGGCCCAAGACAGGTTGTATTTTCCAGAGGTTGGTACAGGCCATGACGTTCGAGTGCTTGTAGGATATGTGAGTGCAGGCGATATGTGGTCTCCGATCCGACAAAGATAATGCTCTTTCCTCCAAGGGTAGAGCAGAGTTTGTTTGCAAGCACCGAAGACGAGGGGGAGGGATGGCTTGAGCGGCAGGAGTCATCGTTCGTATGGAGGATGCCGTGATCCTGAAAGAAGAATCGGAGGTGCTCAACAACTTGAAGGGCGAACTTGGAGCCTCTAGCAGTGGTAGAAGAAAGAGCAAAGCTTGGTGGATGGGCAAATGGTTGGGAGATAACATGTTTTATCGCAGCGTTGACATTCAAGGTGTTGGTGAGCAGGGAATCATTAACATGGGTGATGCTCCAGGATTCGGAATGCAATTTCGGTCTCCATGAGCCTGAAATCAGGTGGTAGAGAGCACAAGCCAGGGATATGAACAAGAGAGAGATGATAGGGATAGAGAGTGAATGTTTGTAAATTCCTCTTGGTTTCAGCATGACGGGAGACAGAAAGCAAATGGCGGCGGAATCCTGCAGCCGGAATATATTGCACACCAGGGTTGTGAGGCTCAGCAATATGCTCGATGGTTTCCGTGCCATGCTTGGTATAGTGATACAAATAATGATGCACTTCATAAGATAAGATCGTAAGATTTGGTCGTTCCCTCGAACTCTTCGCAACCCTCCTCACGAAGGTCCTACTAGCATGCTCCGTCTCCGCCTTGCTCTCTCTAGAGGCGGGAGACTTTCCTCTTCTGTTGCCAAACGGTTCACGACCGGAGTCCCGTCGACAGCTAAAGGTCATAGATCGTGTCAGCGGAGAAGGCGAGATGTGGCACTATGAACACACATACACGATGAAGATGCGTCCATGGAATGATCCCCTGCATCTGAGAGGTCTCTCTGTGCACTATTGTTCCTGATAGGAGGCGAAGTTTCGGGTGTGCCATGGTCGAGAATAGGTATCTGTTTAGGAAGCATGGACCGGCGACGCTGAAAAACACAAAACAGTTTAAATCAGCATCGAGTACACAGTCTAGAGTATGAGCCCCAACCTTGTTTGTCCCAGCGACCCCAACGCCCTCCAGATCGACCAAGAACTTCGTCTCGTCCACCTTCGCTCTCTGTTCTACACATTCAACAACCCAGGCGATACCGACAACATGCGGTTTGGGATCATGCATTAGTCTGCCGGAGATGCACATCAGCGAGAATTCCAAAGCTAGATCGAAAATCAACTTACTTAAGTCGCGTTAAGGTACTCATCAACCCATTCTTGAATACAATGTGCGTACACGTTTGTCCCGCTCTCGCCAGTATCTGAAAAAAAATGAAGTTAGCCAAGGTTACTACTCGTAAACTTCTACATTGTGCATACCTTTGCACCCAAGCCTTTCAACATCTCCACGAACAACCCACCAGCGTCATCGCCGTCGTCAGTCCTCACGTCCACAAATATCACACAACCATCCAACACCTCCAATGACCCTCCCCCCGTTCCCCCTACATTCTTCCCGCCTATTCCTTTCCGACCCGTGGAGACATGTCCAGCTCCTCTCCCCAACGTCCCAGGTGCGCTCCTCCCCGCTATCGTGGCATTCCTCACGGGTCTGCCACTTCCACTCCTCGTCTCACCCTGACCCTCGGTCGAAGTGGGAGTGGAAGAGGGGTAGGTACTACTCACGGATCTCGTCGTCTTCCCAGATCCACTCGGGCCAGGTACAGGTGGGGGTCCCATAGACCCAAGTCTCTTGATAGGCTCAGGTGCAGTGGGCGTTTGCGGCAAGGACGATAACGACTGCGTTAAGGCCTGGGACGCCAACGACGCTCGTCGGGAAACGTTATGTTTCCAAGATCCCGTGCGAGCCAGCTGCGCACCTTTCTCTTTGTCGTGTCCTTCCGGAGTTGAAGAGCCAACCTCGGCGGCAGGAGGATCCGAGTCATGGCTCATGAAAACATCTTCATCTCCCTCGTCCATATCCACATCCCTTGCCTTTCCCTTTCCTTTATGTGAAGGCGAAACATTGAGATCCTCCATCACAACATCTCCACTCCCACCTCCCTTAACCGGACTCCCTTCAACATCAGGCAAAGCAGGCTTCTGACTCGCCTTCTGGAAAATCCTCCCCTTGCCCTTGACGAAACCACCCGCACCAAAGATCTTCGCATGAGCACCAGTCACACCTGTCGCAGAACCCGGAGCTCCAGGTACTCGTCGAGCAGGGATCGTCGACTTGAGCTGAGATGTCGGGACTGGTAAGATGGAAGACGGTCGTTTGACCAGGTTGGTAGTACTCGTCGATGCCACGGCTGCATTGGAACTCGAGCCTGAAGCAGCAGCAGACGTACGCACATGTCCAACCGTAGCACTCCTCTTCACACCCAGTCCCGCTCCCACCAATCCAACACCAACACCAACACCACTTTTCCTCCTCCCAACCCCAAGCCCACCTAACATACTATCATCCCTCGATACCACCCTATCACCAGCCCCATCCTCCTCATCCGTACTCTCCCCTTCCCCATCCCTCGTAAATCCCATACTCGTATTGGGCCTCGAAGGAGGTGGCAAACTCAACTTTTCCAATGCCATCGATAGATTACTCAGGGTACTCTTCGCGCCCGCCCCAGTGCCGACAACACCTCCACCAATAGACGGCCTCGCAACAAGTGATGGCCTGCCCCCGGCCAAAGCCGATAAGGAACTCGCTTTACCGGGACTTGATGGTCGACTCTTCGGTTTGCCAGGAGTAGTCGATGTCTGTCCCGCCCCACCAAGATTGGCCACGATTTTGGAACTTGAAGATGCGGTGGGCGCAGCAAATGAGAAACCCATCGATTTCCTTTTCTCAAGATTCCCGCCAATCGGTTGACCCGTACTCGACGATGGGACAGCATTCGTCGTCGTCGAAGAGGTAGAGTCAGTCCCACCAGCAGCAGTACTAGGCCCTACACAAGCATCAATCCAACCACTCCAAAGCATAACCACCAAAAGAAAAACACTTACTCGACTTCCTCTTCTTCCCATCCCCATCTTCCTTCTCCTTCACTTTCCCCCTCCCAAACATATCATCCAATTTCCTCTGCTTCAACGCAACACTCGCACTCCTCGTAACCCTCCCTCCTCCTCCAAGAGCACCCTCTTTCCCACGTAAAGCAATCGACGCACTCGATTTCGCTCGGCCAGGTTCAGGCGAGGGAGACTTTGATTTCGCCTTCTTTAGCTGAGGCTTGACCTTGGTTTTGAGCACTGTTTTTTGGGAGGTTGAACGCGTTTCCAAAGCATTAGAGGCGATAGGTATGGAGGAAGGTTCGAGGGGTTGTGCTTGCACGATAGGCGCGTTGGAAGGACCGGCAACCGACTCTCCGGTCACGGACAGTGAAGGAGCAAGAGATCGTCTCGGCAGCCGACTCTTCACACTTATCGTTGATCCACCCGTCGCCGCGGCAGACGCCCCAATCACCGCGCCAGTACTTGAAGGGCCAGGAGAACCAAATTGTGGAGTTGGAGGCACAGGTCGAAGAGGTGAATCGACCAACATGTCATCCGACGGATGAGTCTGAAGAGGCCTCCCCATAATCATGCCACCAGACGAACCAAACTCTCGCATCCCACTAGGAGTACCGAATTCTCGCATAGAACCTTCTCCTAGTTTCGCCGCTTGAGGAGTAGTCGGTCTGACAAGTCCTCGGTCAATCGACGGCTCCCTCCCAAAACCAGTAATGTCAGATTTGGATCTAGGTTTGGTCGTAGATTTCTGTTGAGGCGTTTTTCTGGCAATAGCAGTACCGATAGGAGTGCGCGGGCGTGAAGGTGTTGAAGGTGGCTTGACCGATGGCGTCGGTGTCGATGGCTGTGAAGTGGCAGATGAGGGGAATAACCAAAGCGATCAGTAAAAGGGGAAAAGAAGACAAAGGGAACGAAGTTAAATGGAAGGAAGGAAAGAAGAAACACGCGAAAGAAAAAAGACCCACCCCAAACACATCCATCTCATCAGGAGATTTCTCCTTCCCTTTCGACGTCGGCTTCTCCATCCCTTTCGACGTCGGTTTCTCCTTCCCCTTCAACGTCGACCTCTCCTCGCCTTTCGACGACGGTTTCGCCTTCTTCCTAGAAGAAGGTTTCGTCTCTCCCCCATCCTTCTCCCTCCCTTTCGAGCCCGGTTTCTCCTCAACATCTTCCCCTCGACTCGAAGGCCTCCCTTTGCTCGAGGGCTTGATCACTTTCTCCCCAATCCTCAGAGGCTCGGTCACCTCCTCCCCAGCACCCAAAGGCATGACCTCCTCCCCATTACTCAAAGCCTTCATCCCTACCCCTACCCCCTCCCTCTCAACACTCGCCAACCCATCATCCAACTCCTCCTCACCCGCCGTCAACTTGACACCTCCATCTCTCAAATGGGGAGGAGGTCCTAACCCAAGCCCAGGTGTCCGTTCGCGAGTAGGCCCAGGAGTCCGTTCCCGAGTAGGTCCAGGAGTCCGCTCTCGAGTAATACCAGGAATCTGCTCCTGAGCAGGACCAGGAGTCCGTTCTCGAGCAGGAGCAGGGGTACGCTCCCGAGTGATAACAGGAGTCTGTTCCCTAGCAGGCCCAGGAGTCCGTTCCCAAGCAGGGCCAGGAGTCCGTTCCACAGCAAACCCAGGAGTCCGTTCCCCAACAAGCCCAGGAGTCCCTTCCCGAGCAGACCCAAACCCAGACATTCCTTCCGGCATAAGACCAATACCAGCACTAACCCCAAACCCCAAACCAACACCCCTCTCCCTCCCTGCACCCCTAGTAGGAGTCCTATCCACATCAAAAGGACTCGAGCTCCTCTCCTCACCACCACTCCTCCCACTCACCCCAGTACCATCCATCTGAGAAGAAAACGGCGTATCAGGTAAAGGCGTTAAAGGACTCAACGTCCCCTCACTCGATTTCCTCCAATGAGTTCGCAGAGTAGGCGAAGAACTCCCATGTGGCCTCGAATTAACCCCTTCCTCCTCTCCCCTCCTACTCCCATCTCTAACCAAGTTCAACGAAGGTGGTTTCGCCTTGTTCTTATTCTTCGAAGTGGGCTGTTGTTGTGACGACAAACCCGCCTGCACACCCAGCCCACCCTGCCTCCCATACTTCCTACTAACAAACGTCTTCACAACCGGCGTCTTCAAATCCACAAATCCATAATCAACTCTAGGAATCGGCGCTATTTTCGTTTCGAGTCGGTCGTGAGTCGGTATAAGGGGGGAAGAAAGGTCGTGTGGTGAGGGGAGGGAGGTAGGAGGGAGAGGGTGGGTTGGTATATGCATGTGGGGATTAGGATTGGTTGGTTTGGGCGTGTTGGAAGTATCGTTAGTTGGTATATGCATAACAGAGGGTGGATGAGTAGGTGCGGTACAGTCTAACACCAAACCAGAAGAAAAACCCAACGGCAAAGTCCCACGTATCATCCCATCCCCACCACCAACACTCCTCTCCACCACCCGTCTCGGCGTCCCCTCAAAATCAGGTAAACACTCCATAAGAGGTTCCGAAGCAACCCTCAAATGACCCTTTCCCTTCCCCCACGATTTAGAGGGAGAACGCCAAGGTGAAGGAGCCACTTTGTTTAGATCGAGGTGAGGGATTGGGTTTGTGGTGGGAAGTGGGGTGGGGAGGATGGGTATGCGATCGGAATCGAAGTGGATGGGGACGCTTTGGGCGCGAGTGAATGAAAAGTCAAATGGAGCTGGGGGTTGGGGGAGGGGATGCGGGCTAGATGGTTGGTGCGATGTCGAAGTCGAACTTCCGGCGCGAGAACGGGAAGAGGATGGAGGTGACTTGCGGGATTTGGATTTAGGTTTGGAACGAGATTTGGAATGTGGGGGACGAGCGATAGGTGTACTGGTCTCACCACTCGCTTGTTCGACACCCTGTGCAGGATCAACCTTAGGGGAAGGAGTCCTCCTGGCTCGTTTGGCCTCTCTCTCCACTCCTTTGCCCTTTCCCTGTGCCAGCGTCGTTTCGGCATGGTCTTCAGGTTCGGGACCAGAGATGGGCGAAGACCTTCTCTTATGAGATTTCTTCATAGGAGAAAGCAGGATTTCGTCCTCGGAATCATCTCGATCCTCGTCTGCTACGGGGTGTTTGGTTCGTGGAGGGGTGACGACTTGATCAACAGGTCGTGTAACAGCGGTAGGATGTGGGACGATATCGCTCTTGAGGCTGTGCTTGTGATTTGACTTTGCAGCGCTCCTGGCATCTTTGAGAGGCGAGCGTGCGAGAGGGACTTGGAGGATAGACTCTGGTAGTGTGAGTTGTGATCGGGTGCGTTTGGAGTTTGTAGTAGAGGGAAAGACTGGTTTGGGGTTGGACATTGAAGGTGTTTGCAGGAGCTAAAGTGGAGTCGTTAGCATCATCCGAGGTGCAGTAACGGCGATAACGAACCAGTGCAAGGTTGAGGTTCGGTTTAGGTAAATAAGCGCCTAAGCTTCCTTCGAATTTCTGCAATATGACCCAGCCAGCAGCGTCACTACCAGTATCTCCCCGTTTGCGCTGGCTGTACTACGCAGCCTGTAGCTTGTGGGTATCGTCGCCGTAGAATGTCGAGCAAAGAATGTTGGATGTTGACGAGAACGCGTCCAGTCACATGCTCGTGTCCGACTCCGTAACAAGTCCGCTTTTTGCCGGACTGTGGTCCCGGGGTCCTGACACCGCTTGTGGAACCCCAACCCTGCCTCCCGCTACCACTGCACGCCATCTGCATCTCATGTCTCACACCGACAGTACTTGAAGCACGTGGGCTATTTCGAGGGGAAGCATCATAATCCGTGTATCTTCACATATGTAACCAACACGGGCCATATGCTCAGTCAAATCGTCCCGACCAAACAAAAACATCGCAACCGGAGACACCGACCAAGAGCCACTCTTCCATATTCCACCCCCATAGACTCTCTCAAGCCGGATAAAAACCCTCCCACTCTTCCCACTCACAAGACCAAAGGCACCTCCACCTTCCCAAAAATCCTCCTCAATCCCCCACAAGTTCGTCAGGTTTCTCACAAGCCGCAAGTGTCCACCAGACGAATGATCACTCTCTAAAACGATATTACCAACCGTTCGCATCCCTATGACTCGATACATCAATCAATCAGATGAAAGTGAGCTCATGAAGAGTACAAATGGACCGACGATTTTGGTACGATCAAGATTTCTTTGCGAAAGTACGACACACCCACCGGAACAGGTCCAGCAAACGGCATCCCAACTCAGTCGTCAACATTATGCATCTCATAGTAGATCCGGATGGAAGCCGCAAGACCAGCTTACGAAAACCAGTAAATCGAGATCCAAGTCCGAACTAAAATGAAAATTCATCAAGTGTGGAACCGGGTGGGAAATGTGGAAACCGATCACCTTCATCATCGTCCCGAAGATACCCATCAGTCCAATTCATCAATCTCTCATAAATCCAGGCTAAAACCAAACAGGCGGTCGGCAAGGGAATACCCAAGCGTTTGCGTTGAGTCACTTGTTCCAAATAATACCTACGTCCGTTCTCTACAAATCACTCGGTACGTGTACGTTCAAGCGCGGTTAACTCGGCTTTGGAATAAGCTGCATACAAGGAAGTGACGTGGAGGGGATAAGAGGGGGGGGGAGTCCGCCCGATACTTGGGGGTTCAGAGCTGGTGCGAGGATGGGAGGTTAGGGTAGGGAGAAGGAGTGAGGAGCGAGGAGGGCTCACAAGGAGAAGTTTTTGACGTGTTTGGTTTATGACAGTATTTTTCACGAAATATTCGAGCCCGAGAAATGGCAAACCTATTGACTCCCGATTTCTGACATCACCAGGCTCACCTGGGTCTATCGTGATGATCTTCTGGAAATTTCTGCCTCACATCCTGAGCTATCCTGAGGTCCGGCGGGAAAGTCTATCACCCAGACTTTGGCCAAGGGACACCCGACGGCCTCCATCCGCTGAAGTCCGTGGATTCGGATTCTCGCCAAAGGGCCAACACCCTTTTGTCAATCTGCACTAACAATGTCGACACCGCAATCGACAGCCAATGGCTAACCTAAACAGTTCCAGGGATACACTCCATGCAAAGTGTGGTGAGTTCAGAAATGACCATAACCACTGACTAACCACCACGGGAATTGACGCCGCCTCGGTGCAAATGTTCAGTTACTATCCAAACCCTCAACCTCGTCGCAAAGCCGTATATTTTTTCGTGAAAAATACATTTACATTGGTTCCTTCCTCGGTGAGTCGGTAGCCATTTCCCGGGTGATCTGAAGTACGTGAGCTCACTACTTGTTTCGTGAATGTTAGACTCACGAAATATCCCCAGTCCCCGCCTTACGTCGCTAACTGAGGGAAACAAAAAGTAAGAAACACGAAGAAACCAGAAGTCCCAGCCACGGACCATATTCCCTGTACCCAAGGCCCAAAATGACCAACTACATAGAAGTTGTCGTTGAATCCACCACGCTTGTGGTCATCGCGACCAAGAAAAGAGTGGTGGGTAGGACCGCCAGGAACTTCATCGCAGATATATCAGGGTGATCCGTCAATATTTGAGATGTTTGAGTGGCAATGAGTGTCCTCCTTATACTGGTGGATATATTGAGGTGACTAGGGTCGAACGACTCCAAGCCAGATGGCTGGGAAACGGTTTTCAGTGACAGCTTTAGCTGTCCCTTCCAGTATTAGGATTGAAGCGCCGAGCTGGACGGTTTGACACTGGACCCTCATAAAGCTTGAGTAGTACAGCAGTACTGATGGCGCTGAGATTTGGTGCTTTCTCCAGTTCATTCCAGTTGGACGGAAGCACTCAATCTCAGCACATAATGTCAGATCCTGAGGTGGATTGGAGAGGCCCTGCGAGGTCCTTTGGGAGGTAGCATGCTCGTCAACACCTTGTCCAATCCGGGCTTTACTACGCTCGTCGTAATCACTAACCTCATGTCTGCAAAACCCCGAGTTGAGAATTCCTCGGGTTGCTTTTGGTTAGAAGGGGGTTCCCAACCAATCGATAGAATTCCGATACTGACCTGGACTGGAGAGGAGGCCCTGCAGGGTCCCGTGGGAGGTATCATAACCACAGGTTGAACCCACGTTGGCATGACTGAGCACCTTGAGGCAATGTCCCTTCAGTTTATTTCCGTTCGAGGGCGTTCAATCATAACCTATGGGGTCCAATACCGAGCTATGGAGGGTATTATAAGTGTGAGCAGCTTGCTTGGCAAGCTCACCGCGAGCCAGCGTCGAGGCCGAGAAACCTTGAGACGAGGTTGTCCAGTTCATTTCCGTTCAAGAAGTGTGACAATCGCAGCCTATGGGGTCCGATACCGAGCTTTGGAGGGTATGATAAGTGTGAGCAGCTTGTTTGGCAGGCTTACTGTGAGCCAGCATCGAGGCTGAGAAACCTTGAGACGAGGTTCCCCCAGTTCATTTCCGTTCAAGAAGGGTGCTCAATCGCAGCCTATGGGGTCCGATACCGAGTTGAATTGACGACTCGGAGGCCCAGCAAGATCCTGTAGATGATATGATAATCGTGGGCGGCTTGTTTGGTGGCAGGCTTCACTGCGAGCCAGCGTCATGACCGAGAAACCTTCAGTTAATTTCCGTTCGAGGAGAGTGCCCAATCTCAGTGGCAGCCTACGGGTCCGATGCCGTGCTAGCCTGGGAGATCCTGTGGACGGTTTGTCTGGCGGGTTTTACCGCGAGCTAGCATCATGTAAGTATGAGAAAGCTAAGTAGAGGTTTCTTGAGCGCTCTCCTGTTTGAGCTGAGGTTTTTCTTCGCGGAAATTCGCGCACCTTATGAGGTCCGATACTGAGTTAGATTGAAGAGACCCAGGTTCTGTGTCGGATAGGATCGTCGTAAGCTGCTAAGTAGCTATGAACTTATCTGCCGCCCGTTGCCAGTCATTCAGTGTCGCCATGCCCTAACCTCGTGGAGGCGAAACCTTGCGACATCAATAGTTATCGTCGGTTTCTCCAGGAAATTGGTGCAACCTGCGTTGTTCACGACTTTGGATTGAAGATCCGCCTCACTGGCAAGATCCTATGGAGGTCATGACCAATGACCATGAAACAGACTTTATCGCAAACTGAACTCGTCGACTCCAAAAGCCATGGATCACAGACTAGCCTTTCCCCTCAAGTCAGTGGACGAGACGGATGAGATAGATCCGATAGGGATTGACCACGCGTCTTTCTACAACAGGGTGGTAACAGGAAGTAAGGTGGTGATTGCCGGACATCCTCGGATGAGTAGACTCTGAGGGTCCATTTTCTTCAGTGGCACGAGCGCTCACCTATGCACCCTTGAACCTTGGAACCCTTCAGGTTCGCATGGAGTTTCGTCCATCTCGTTGACCCCAGGAGGCCACAAACCTTAACCATTCGGACCGCACTCGCAGCTCTTCCGATTCAAGTTCGTGTCACCATCGTGGTATGGACATCGTGTGTTCTTGGTCAAATCAGGATTCATGAAATAGGTCTGCTGCCAGTGAGCACCTGTAAACATCGAGGCTAATTCTGATTCACCGCGGAGATTTCCTTAGGGTTTTCTATACTCGTATAAAAAGGTGCTTGAAACAGCCATGGAACTCAGAATCGCTCTTCTCGACCTACAACATCCACTGTTACGCCCAATACCAACCAGGGTACGTGGCTCAGTCGCCTTCACAAGCCCGTGCTGATGCGACGTTCCGTTTTGATGCAGGAATACTGCCTTGCCTCTGTAGCTCCACATACACCTGCCACCAATTATACTGTGAGTTGATTATGACCAGCTTTACTTTAAACTTACCGATCTTTCCGTCTAGTAGAAAATGCAGAGCCTCGTTGGCAGTCCTTTTCTCGCATCGCCCACAGTCATCGTCTTTGGCGAGACGGGATCTGGCAAAAGCTCTCTCGTCAACATGTTGGCAGATGAGACAGTGGCCAAAATCTCGAGCGACGCCAGAGGCTGTACATTCGAAAGCACCGCCTACCACATCCGAGTTTCCAACGCCGATATGAGAATCTACGATACCGCTGGCCTTGGAGAGGCTGATCAGGGCACAGTTTCGGCGACGCTCGCAATTGCCAACCTTTATAAGCTCATCCGCTCACTGGATTCCGGTATAAACCTCCTTGTTTACGTTATCCGAGGAAACCGACTCAAAGAAATGACGACGAAGAACTACCAAATGTTCTACGACATTTTTTGCAAGAAGAAGGTCCCCATCGTTCTGGTTGTCACAGGACTCGAAGGGGAGGATGATATGGATCAATGGTGGGGAAGAAATGAGAAGGAGTTTGCGAAGTATGGAATGAAATTTGCAGGACAAGCTTGTGTCACAAAAACGAAGGGCAAGTCGAGAGACGGGGTGCATCTTTATCAGCAGGAGTACGACCAGTCCAAGAGCACGGTCGAAGAGATGATAGCTCGGACATGCAGTCCCATTCCGTGGACGATGGAGAGGAATGCATGGTTCGTCCACGTGGTGCAGTCCATCTACAACAAATTCTCGAAGTGGCTTCCCTTCGAACCGGTGGCTCTCTCGAAGTCCCTCTTTTCTGCGTTGCGCCAAATTGCCGGAATGGGGGCGGAGGAGGCGAAGGCAGTTGCGAATCAAGTCGAGAAGCAAATCGTTACCGCGGAGAGGAATGGTAGATAGGGACCAGTGGTGGGTGGAATCTGACATCCTCTTCCAACTACAGACTACTCACGTGGCCCAACTTTATCGCAGCTATGATTTCCTTTCCGATAGTTGTCATGAATCCTCCCGCTCTGTAGTATAGAGAGGCAATAGTATGCATCCCCCATTCTTCAGGTTCGTTTCGTAAACATCAGACTCATGAGATTGATTTCTCGCCAATGTAGGAATAACATAGCACTGGTGATGTGTTGAAGTATTTTCTGATGCCGTTAAGAATGTACACAATGAGCTGAGATGATCCCCAAGTTGGAGTGGAAGTCGGTTTGCCTACATGCACAAGCCTAAGGTCTTCGGACAAACAGGTGATGAGATCGAATTGTCAAGCCTTTCAGAGATCGTGCGGTCGCCAGGCCATCGATATCACCGGCCTATTAGTATGTACCCAAGACCAGGCAGGCCTAGCGTTAACTTGTTGCCCAACCAAATAGAATTCGTTGTGTAAGTATCATAACCTGATTGGGGATTCGAGGAGTGAACGAGCCTCTGCATATGCGACCGAGCAATGCGAAAGTCTTTCTTTTTTTGTGCCGCTCAAGCTCGTTCAAAATCCGTATCCTGGTAAACCAAGCTGGATTGACGAGGCCCTGCAAGATCCTGTGGAGAGTATTATAATTGCGGACGGCTCGTTTGGCAGACCTCCGATCCGCGAGCCAGCGTCTTCGTGGTTGGGAAACCTTCAGCCCATTTCCGTTCAAGGAGAGCACTTAATTAATCACAGCCTATGGATCCGATGCCGTGCTAGATTGAAGAAAGCCTGCAAGATCCTGACGGTGTGTTTGGCAGACTTCACCGCAAGCCAGCATCGTGGATGAGAAACCTAGGCCTTGAGATAGGTAAGGTTTCTTCAGCGCTCTTTCGTTTGACGTGATTTTTTTTTCATACCTTATGTATGATGTCCAATAGCGAGTTAGATTGAAGGGACGCAGACTCTCAGGCCGTGTTGGATAGCATCCAAGTTGTGGCAGGCTTAGCAGCTGTGAATCTACTGCCCCTTGCAAGTCAACCGTGACATCGGCTTCAAAAGCTACGGATCACAGACTGGCCGTCACCTTCAAGTGGGATGGAACTGCTGAGCAGTGAGTGGTAGCGGGAAGTGAGGTGGTGATTGACGGACATATTCACGCGAATAGACTCTGAGGTTTCATTTAGGCTTCAGTGGCACGGGCGTTCAACTATGTATCTTTGAACGTTTGATGAGCCGCGGAACGTTTGCCGGTTTGAACTTGTGACTTGGTTGTGACGAACTGAGCGACGGATCAGCATTTTCGATTAGCTTCTCGATCAAATGCACAGCCACTTCCCGTCACCAACTCAAATCTGTGCCTGACGACGATCTGTCAGCCAACCCAGCAGCTTTCCTGTATCATGTCATTTCCGTTAAGGCCAACAAGATGTTGACTGAACAAGTCAATCACATTCAATCATATTGAGCATTCTTCGTATTCACTCAACGCCAGTTCACTCGCCTCATGACCGAGTCTTGTGCATCCTCAGTTAACGCAATGGCTCCACTGCCCAGTCGTTGATGAATCACATATCTGCTGTGTAGCAACCTTTCCAAGTATCCCAATGGTTGTTTACGTTGACTGGAATTGCCGATCAAGTTCAGAGGTGGACTCGGGTAGATCAACTGTGAGTTCATGACGATAAGCAACGACTGACTTGATAATTTCAGCGTGGGGGTGTGCTCGTGTGGTCGTCATCCAAGGCAACAGTAGCAAAACTGACCCGCGAGATTGCCAGCAAAATAACATTACAAACTTCTTCCACGGCCCCAGTAGCTTCGCCGGAGGTATTAGCTTTGTTGATCCCGCCCCACCTCATATTCCGAACACCAGATCAAGCGCTCTCCAGGATGTCTCTAGACTCCACAGCAGCGAATCTTCGACAAACATCACGACGGTGGCGAAGCCTGAATTTGATGGTGTCTTGTTGGGATATGTATTGCGTGGGGAGACTCAGGGGAGGAGACGACAGAGAAGAGAGAACTCGAGCCAAGATGATACTCACAAACGCCTTCGCTTGCGCAATTGGAACCCATGGTTTCTGAATTAGTTGACGTCTTCAGGAGCACATCATATGATGGTGCTGGTTGAACCTTGAGTCCGATGAGATAGTCGCAGCTTTCCTTGGTCTCGGTGCGTCGATAATGGTCAGCAGGGATGTTCGGGAGAAGCGAGCTGGGAAGGTTGAGCGCTCAACAACAAGGTACATTCCTTGAACAACGTTTGTGGGAAAGATGTCTGATGGTCGAGGTTATATGATTGCATGGGGCCGGCGGCATAAAACTCTGAACGCGTAACGGTGCCAAAAATAAGACAGGACTTTCACGCCGAGCGGGCGAGAAGATTATCGGGAGAGTTGGGACCGCGAGAATGGAAGCAACGAGTGGGAAGCTCACTGGATGAGAAGGCACGTTGAAGGCTTTTTGCTCCGCAATTCGTAGTACGAGTCGTGGTGTGAGACGTAGGGGTGTCCAACTCTTGAGATGAGGACATCTGCTGGCAGTGTGGACGAATGAATTCTTGTGATGTTTTCAGTGGTGGATGGCCGAGCAACCAATGGATATCTTCTTCAGTTGTGTTTCGCGGGAGATGCCAGTGGGGTAAGGTCACGGTTACATCGGAATTTGTGCTAATTAGGAGCACAGCCACAGCCAAATTATTCTCCGCCCTCGGTCCTTGACTAGCTTGACTGCTCACAGACAGCGCCTCTAGCGCCCACTAACCGATAGGCGAAATGGTACCCGACCCTATCTTGGAACCTCAAAAGTGTCCTGCCAGTGTATTGCAATGCTACTAACCGCCAGCTTGCGGACCCAGCAGCTCTCGCATTCTGAATGAGTAAGTACTTGGGCTCGTCACTCGGCCGACGGCGGTCACTCATGTCTTCCCCATGTCTTCCGTTATGTCTAGACCGCTCTTTTCCTGATCCTGAGACTTAAGCCTGCCAATCACTCCAGTCCAATGATCTCGACGACGAACGCTTCATTTGGAGTATATCACTCGTCGCACGCCTTGCTTCTTTGCAACATTGAATCATCTCGTGCTGGGCTGCATGACCTCTTCAAATTGAAAAAATTAGCCATAGACGTGCCTTTCTCGTCACCAACATGTACATGGTTTTTCACAGGACGGCGGCACCTCCTTGCACGACATTACTATAAAATGGGCCAACGTCCTCGGTTTTCCTCACTCAATCCACTCAGTTCATCCTCCTCCTCTCATCCAAACGATGTCTCAAGTCTTCCTCACAAAAGTTGGCCAGGAGTTGCAGCTCAACCACGGGCTTTATGTCCCCAAGACAAAAGGCTTGCGCGTTTTGATTGTCGGTGGAGGGGTCACCGGAATGACGGTAACTGTCTAGTCAATATCACCGGTGATTCGCGCAGCTAATGATCGGTCTCTAGACTGCTTGGGCTCTCCTCGATGCCGGCTATGATGTTACCATCATCTCATCCAAGTGGGCTTCTCTGGAGGATCGCATCACTTCTCAAATCGCCGGTGCTCTGTACGTCGATGTCCTCTCCCAAACTCCTTCGACTGTTATTCACATATATTTCGATTTTTCTCATAGGTGGGAGTGGCCTCCCGCCGTTTGCGGCCAACACACCAACCCTATTTCACTCGAAAACTCCAAAGTCTGGTGCATGACTTCCTACCGTGCATTCGACGAACTTATGAAAGCTCTTCCCGCCGAGGAACACGGAGTTAGGATGCGAACCGCAAACTTCTTTTTCTGCGACCCCGTTGAAACGATGCCTGGCCAACTCAAAAAGATGGTGGAAATCAAAGCTGTTTCTGACGTGAGTATTTCTCGGAGAGTCTAGTAGTAGTGTGAATTGATCGTTGACCGATGGACAGATCCAAGGATTTTACCGTGATCCCACCCTCATCACTCAACACGCTGTCAACCAAAACGCTGGCGTGGTTGATGCCTATAAGCACGATGCCCCTGGTAAGTCTCGACAATCTGAGGGACTGCTTCCGATCAAGGTTCTGATCCGCTTAATTTCTAGTCGTCGACACCGACCATTACATGGCATGGATTCGCCAAGTCATTCTCTCAAAAGGCGCTCGACTCGTCACCGAGACCGTCACTGAAGATCTCATCAACATCGAGGACAGTCTGCGACTCAAGTACAATGCCTTTGCCATCGTGAACGCTACGGGACTCAGCGGTGACGTCGTCGCCGGAGACAACACTGTCAGCCCTCTCCGTGGTGCACTGATCAGGGTAGTCAACGACGGAAAGAAATTCCCGATTGTCAAGGAGGCGCTTTGCGTTTCTCACAAGGACAACGCTGGGGATGATGTCGATGATATTGTATTCATCGTACCCAGGAACGATCGTGTTCTCATTGTACGTGGCTAACCTTCCTTCTACCACTATCAGAGTTGCTGATCATCAAAACAGCTCGGAGGAATCGCCCAGCCCAACAAACACACTCTCGATCTCACTATCGATAGTCCGGAAATTATCCGAATGCGCGAACGTTGCAACAACTTCGTCCCTGGCCTCGCAGATGCCGAACTCGATGTTACACCATTCGTCCAAGGTCTTCGCCCCCTTCGCGATCACAATGTTCGAGTAGAAAGGGAGCAACGGTCGAGGAGGAATGGGATGGCCAGTCGCGTGGTTCATTCTTATGGTCACGGAGGTTCTGGGTTTAGTTTGTCGTTTGGGTGTGCAGGGGATGTGTTGGGGTTGGTGGATGAGATCTTGGCTGAAGTTTCTGATACGGTTGAGCAGGAGAGACGGATCGTGGCACATCTGTGACCGCAAAAGAGAATCGGTATCGTATTTATTTCGAAACAGCTTTCCATCGTCTCTATTGGTCTTCCATGTACTACTACACAGGCTACACTCCACGCGGCGGGTTCCATGAACAGAATCCAATATTAATCTGACTTTTTCGAATTGAATTCACTCGGTCGTCGCTGAGCTTGCGCTCAGTCCTAGATTCCTTTAGACACTTGAAAATGGGGAAGACCTCGGGACCTCCCCCTACTTCACTTAATGAGACCGTCCCGAGGTGTTTCAAAAGTGGGTGCAACGGGTTTCTGAAGCGGTGGATATTTTTTGAATGGTTTAAATTCCGCCATGCGGCTGAGGCACGCGGGAATGCTCATCGTTATAAGTAAACTATACAGTTGGCTGCGTTCACGCGCCACAGGCATGTATATCTTCATCAAATTTGGATGGCTATGTCAACAATATGCCAGGGGGGTTTATCTTCACCCACCTGCAGTGACTTACATGTGAAGTTTTGTCACGGTGGGCTGTGGAATGTTTGCCGGTTGTGACTTAGTTGTGACCAACGATCAGCATTTTCCGATCAGCTTCTCGATCAAATGCACAGCCACTTCCTGGCGCCAACTCAAATCTGTGCCTGACGACGATATCAGTCTGCCCGGGCCAACCCAGCAGTTTTACCGTATGTCTTTGCCAACAGGATACTGGCTGAACAAGTCAATCACCCTCAGTCATGGAAAATTCTTCGGATTCACTCAACGCCAGTTCGCTCGCCTCAGGACCGAGTCTTGTGTATCCTCAGTTAACGCATGGTTGCGCTACCCAGTCGTTGACGAATCTGGCTGTGTACCACCTTATCAAGTATCCCAATGGTTGTTGACGTTGACTAGAATTACCCATCAAGTTCAGAGATGGAGTCGGGTAGACCAAGTGTGAGTTCCTGAGGATAAGCAAAGACTGACTTGATAATTTCGGCATCGGGGTGTGCTCCTGTGGTCGTCATCCAAGGCAACAGAAGCAAAACTGACCCGCGAGATTGCCAACAAAATAACATTCCAATCTTCTTCCACGGTTCGAGTATCTTCGCCGGAGGTATTAGCTTTGCTGATCCTGCCCCACCTCATATTCCGAACACCAGATCAATCCGAGTCGCTCTCCAGGATGCCTCCAGACTCCACGGCAGTGAATCTTCGACAGAGAGCACAACGGTGAGAAAGCCTAAGTTTGATGGTGTCTTGTTCAAATGTGTATTGCGTGGAGACTCGGGAGAGGAGACGACAGGGAAGACAGGGAACTCGAGCCAAGATGATACTCACAAACGCCTTCGCTTGGGCACTTGGAACCCGTGGTTTTTGACTTAGTTGACGTCTTCAGAAGCACCGTCATATGATGGTGCTGGTTGAACCTTGACTCCGATGAGACAGTTGCACCTTTCCTTGGTCTCGGTGCGTCGATAATGGTCAGCAGGGATGTTCCAGAGAAGCAAGCTGGGAAGGTTCAGTGCTGAGCAACAAGGTACATTCCTTAAACAACGTTTGTGGGAAAGATGTCTGATGGTCGAGGCTATGTATGATTGAAAGGGGCCGGTGGCATGAAACTCTGAATGTGTAACGGTGCCAAAAATAAGACAGGACTTTCGCGCCGAGCGGGTGAGAAGATTATCGGGACAGTTGGGTCCGCGAGAATGGAACGAACGAGTGGGAGGCTCATTGGATGGGAAGGCATGTTGAAGGCTTCTTGCTCCGCAATTTGTAGTACAAGCCGTGGTGTGAGACGTGGGCGTGTTCAACTCTTGAGATGAGGACATCAGCTGGCAGTGTGGACGAATGAATTCTTGTGATGTTTTCAGTGGTGGATGGCCGAGCAACCGATGGATAACATCTTCAGTTATGTTTCGCGGGAGATGCCAGTGGGTGAAGTTGCATTGGAATTTGTTTCAATTAAACGCACAGCCACAGCCAGTTTATTCTCCCCTTCCGTCGTTTGCTCCTCGAGTCCTCGCTAACAGCGCCCCTAACGTCCAGCAATCGGTAGACGAAATGGGTACCCGACCCTATCTTGCAACCTCACAAGCGCCTTGTATTGCAACGCTACCAACCGCTAGCTTGTGGTTCTAGCAGCTCTCACATCCTGAATGACTACTTGGGCCTCGTCACTCGGCCGACGGCAGTCACTCATGTCTTCCCCATGTCTTCCGTTATGTCTAGGCCCCTCCAATACGCCAGTCGGTCTCTCACTTACGTTCTGCTGATCCTGAGACTCAAGTCCGCCCATCATTCCAGCCCATCCCGACGACGAACACTCCATTTGGAGTATATCACTCGTCGCACGCTTTGCTTCTTTGCAACATTGCATCATTCCGTGCTGGGCTGCATGACCTCTTCGAAATTAAATTCTGCCAAAAAATTAGCCATAGACGTGCCTTGCTCGTCACCAACATGTACATGGTTTTTCACAGGACGGCGCCGCCTCCTTGCACGACATTTCTATAAAATGGGTCAAAGTCCTCGGTTTTCCTCACTCAATCCACTCAGTTCATCCTCCTCCTCTCATCCAAACGATGTCTCAAGTCTTCCTCACAAAAGTTGGCCAGGAGTTGCACCTCAACCACGGGCTTTATGTCCCCGAGTCAAAAGGCTTGCGCGTTTTGATTGTCGGTGGAGGGGTCACCGGAATGACGGTAACTGTCTAGTCAATATCACCGGTGATTCGCGCAGCTAATGATCGGTCTCTAGACTGCTTGGGCTCTCCTCGATGCCGGCTATGATGTTACCATCATCTCATCCAAGTGGGCTTCTCTGGAGGATCGCATCACTTCTCAAATCGCCGGTGCCCTGTACGTTGACATCCTCTTCCAAACTCCTTCGACTGTTATTCTCATATGTTTCGATTTCTCTCCTAGATGGGAGTGGCCTCCCGCCGTTTGCGGTCAACACACCAACCCTATTTCACTCGAAAACTCCAAAGTCTGGTGCATGACTTCCTACCGTGCACTTGATGAACTTATGAAAGCTCTTCCCGCCGAGGAACACGGAGTCAGGATGCGTACAGCGAACTTCTTTTTCTGCGACCCCGTTGAAACGATGCCTGGCCAACTCAAAAAGATGGTGGAAATCGAAGCTGTTTCTGACGTGAGTATTTCTCGGAGAGTCTATCAGTAGCGTGAATTGATCGTTGACCGATGGACAGATCCAAGGATTTTACCGTGATCCCACCCTCATCACTCAACACGCTGTCAACCAAAACGCTGGCGTGGTTGATGCCTATAAGCACGATGCCCCTGGTAGGCCTCGACAATCTGAGGGACTGCTTCCGATCAAGGTTCTGATCCGCTTGATTTCTTCTAGTCATCGACACCGACCACTACATGACATGGATTCGCCAAGTCATTCTCTCAAAAGGCGCTCGACTCGTCACCGAGACCGTCACTGAAGATCTCATCAACATTGAAGACAGTCTCCGACTCAAGTACAATGCCTTTGCCATCGTGAACGCTACGGGACTCAGCGGTGATGTCGTCGCTGGAGACAACACCGTCAGCCCTCTCCGCGGCGCACTCATCAGGGTAGTTAACGATGGGAAGAAGTTCCCAATCGTCAAAGAGGCGCTTTGCGTTTCTCACATGGACAATGCTGGGGAGGATGTCGATGATATAGTATTCATCGTACCCAGGAACGATCGCGTTCTTATCGTACGTGCCCAGGCTTCCTTCTACCTCTATTAGAGTTGTTGATAATCAAAACAGCTCGGAGGAATTGCCCAACCCAACAAACACACACTCGATCTCACTATCGATAGTCCTGAAATTATCCGAATGCGCGAACGCTGCAACAACTTCGTCCCTGGTCTCGCAGATGCCGAACTCGATGCTACGCCATTCGTCCAAGGTCTTCGCCCCCTTCGCGATCACAATGTTCGAGTCGAAAGAGAACAACGGTCGAGGAGGAATGGGATGGCCAGTCGCGTGGTTCATTCTTATGGTCATGGAGGCTCCGGGTTTAGTTTGTCGTTTGGATGTGCCGGGGATGTGTTGGGGTTGGTGGATGAGATCTTGGCTGAAGTGTCTGATACGGTTGAGCACGAAACAGCGATCGTGGCGCATTTGTGATGGCAAAAGTTCGGTATTGTATTTATATCAACGCAGTTTTCCAATGTTTCTGTACATACATGCAACACGTGCCAGGTGCCGTGAACCAAAATATTAATGTCACCTTTCTTTGGCCTTTCTTCACCCTTTACCAACCATTCAATCACTCCACAATGCACATTGGCTCGTATCTCGGGTTTAACTCGCCGCTTGGGCATGGAGAATAAGTAAGATCCTGACAGCGACCCAAATACACCAGTCTCCGATATTGCGTATACTCCAGTCAGCGATGCGTTCTCCAAGGCTCGGACAGCGTTTCACATTTTTCGCCCGCCGAATTGGGCCGATTTGAAAGCGGCTTGTACCTTAGTCACTGAATGAGATGGAGCTTATGAAGTAGTCGCGAATCTCGCCGAGGAGCAAATTCCAACCACGGAGGGGGATAATTTTTGGGTGGGGTCTGA
The DNA here is from genome assembly GCA_000697665.1 of Jaapia argillacea MUCL 33604. Lineage (NCBI taxonomy): Eukaryota > Fungi > Basidiomycota > Agaricomycetes > Jaapiales > Jaapiaceae > Jaapia > Jaapia argillacea. Next base: position 197,860 of record KL197726.1, read on the forward strand.
CATCCTCTTCTGACTAGAGGCTAGTCACTGCCGTCGCCCAACTTTATCGCAGCCATCATTTGCTCACCAATAGTTGCCGTCCGCTCTGATGGTGGCGGGGCAAGTTGCAATCACCATAGTACTGTAAATTACACCTAATCGCCCTAACTAACATCAACTCGACGACACAGGCACACCTCAACCCATCATCCTCGAACCCCCTCCCCACCCAAAGTAATCACCGACACCCACGCATCCCACAGTCCCTCCGGCTCCAGAACCACCCTCGACGGAGCACACCTCGTCCCAAACGCCGACGTTTGACAAACGACGTTCATATCAACATACGACGTCGACACAAACAACTTCACAAATCCCGACTGCGACTGCGAACCACCAGCTGGGGGATGTGGTAACCGAATGCCCTGAGACCCAGGAGACCCATATCCAACAGGAAGCATCCCATTCTTGGGAAGAGGCGGCGGTATGCCCGAAGATTGTGGAAGATACCAAGCCTACACACATATATCAGCGCTTGAACCCCCAACTAGCGACTTAACACTCACCTCGATACTATAATCCGCAGGGTTGAAATAAAACAAGTACGGGAACAAATCATAGTCGGATCTATTCTCCAATTTTATACCATAGCGGGGCTTCATATCAGATATGATCGCCTCTGGCACCGAACCCACATCATCCAGCGAGCCCGAACCTTCCTCCCGCTGAAACAGATCTTCCCCATCAACGGGTGCAAACGCACCCCATCCCAAATTATCATTCCTCTCCAGCCGATACAACTGCATAACCACCGGCGACCGACGCCCTAGATTCGAGACTTTGGGTCGATACAGGTGCAAATTGAACAAAGCGATAGCATCCAGGGCGTCAGCCGAGATCTTCGTCCCCATATTGATCGACACCGTGCTCGCATATCGGCGCATAAGGGTGTCCCTCCTCTCCAGCTGGTATCGCCCACGACCGCTCGAAACGAGTACGAGATCAGACTCCTCCCGATCAGCGACGTATTTGATGAACGAGTCGACATTCTTGATAGGTTTGTCAGCGTACACCTTCAACTCGACGTCGTCGTCGCCCCACTCCAAGACAATAGCATGTGTGCCTTCGGGTGTGTCGAAGTCCTTCCCAGCGGCTTTGCAAACACAAACAGCCGATTGCAACGACGCAACAGCCAGAACGTGGAGATAGTTCCCAACTCGGACTGTGAAGCGGCTGCTCTGACCAATCCCATGCATCGTCCCGGCATACACCGTATACTCCCCACCCTTCCTAACCACCCTAAAACCGTTCATAACCTCTCCAACACTCGTCCCAGTGAACAAGAACCGATCCTTGTTCACACCAACAACCCTCGGATGCTGAATCTCCGAAAACTCCAGCAGTTCAACGAACTGCGAATACGTGATCGTTCCGATACCGAATTCGGTTGTACGCAGGTGATCCTCGAGTGTGGAGCTGAAAGCTCCGCGAATTGCGTTCTTGGCTTCGACGAAGACCTCCATAGCAGTCTCTCCTCCATGGCTAGCAGCAACGACGACGTGTGAAGATATAGAATCATTGCGGAATCCAGGAGGGGCGTCAGACTTTGGAGTGTCTTCTCCACGAGAACCTTGGCGAGGCATCATAGAGATAGGTGGATCCAAATAACGACGCCTTTCGTCCTTGCGTGTTATAGCACCGGCATGACATGTATCAAGAATTGCAATCTAACCACGGGATAACCGTCCTCAGCAAAACGACCATCCGCCCATAGAAAATGAACGTACGATATTGTCTCCTTTCTTATTAGCAAGTTCCATCATCCAGCCGTTCAGAGTCAGACTCGATATCCCACGAACAGATCGGAAATTGATATCATGCGGACATAACGTCTCGAGATGATCTCTCCCCATCCCTAACCGCTTACTCGTCGGTTCTCGGCTCCCATACCCAGCAAAGAAAAAAATCATAACATCACCATACCGAATATCCTCATTCTGTAAAAAGTGGTGTTTGAAGGTGGATTCAATCGCAGAGCTCGTCGCATCGCCATTGACGAGACACCGGATGTGACTCGCGGGAATGTGGAATTTTTCTGTCAGAACGGCTGTGATTGCCCGAGCATCGTTAACGCAGCCTTTCAGCCGAGTATAGTCTTGGTACACATCGACGGCAACGACTATGGCGAACACACGGGGACCAGGGGCTCTGGGGAAGTGAAGGTCAGTCGAGAGCGAGGAGGAGATGGCGATTAGCGAACAGACATCGCGGATGTAGACTTGCGCCGAGTAGTCTTCAACCCGATACGCGTGACCACAGATCCCAAGATCAAGCGTCGAGCAGATGTCAATTGCGTTAGGGTGGCATCGTCGGCAGCGGGGACCCTGTGACAATAAAACAGAAAGCGTGAAAGATGACTGAGATGAGGTACGACTCGTGGTAACTAACGAAACGGCTTGCTCACGGAACAATCTCGACCTTCGAAAATGGGTCGGACGGAGTGGTAATGGGAGACGATGAATCTACCGGAGGAGGTTGAGGAAGTAGTCGAAGACGCCGAAGAACTCGCAGAATATGTTGGGAGAGGGCCATGGCCACTGGTTCCACAGTTCGCTTGTGAGGTAAAACGGAGAGAGGGTAGGGCTTTGCAAGTCACCCACATAGCGTTGGAACACGACAAGCACAGCAGGCGAGATAAACGTGTCAACGCTTCACGTTGTGCTCGGGCTATCCAGATCGGGTGCATGCACACAATCGCGGGCAATATACCACGAGATGGACGCAGTGGGACACCATCCGTATTGGTAGCCATGTTTCCAACGCTACTCATCCTATACGATCAGATCATGGATCCTTGAGCTGTCGACACTGAGGAAACGGTGACCTGCCGACTCTGGCTTTCAAAACATGTCAGTATAAAATAAGAACGTGGCCAAGAAGGAACGAGAATGAATGGCTGAGATTCAACTGCCTCGAGCCCTCTGAGCAGCGTGAGCATAAGTCGGACATGGTTTCCATGCGCTACTTACACGAGGATTGTATTAATGAGAGGTAACGAGATGGGCGCTGGCACCGAGCAAAGGCAAAATGGCCATGACGGAACGAAGCGCCAGAAGAGCTGAAGCTGATAGAACGGAGGAGAACATTTCTCATTCAATATGAGTGAACATGATGGGGGTGAGGGGTGACCTGTGTGGTGAGAGTCGGGATGAAGGTGAAAGTCGCAAAATTCAAGCCATCACGGAGATCGCTTGAAGGAGAGATAAAAATGAAAACAATCTATGTAACTTATACAAGTAAGGATCCACTTTACATCCTACGAGTCCAGGAAGTTGGTTTGTCGTGATAAGTGTAGATATGGGAGGGTAAGAGAGTAGAGGCATAGACGAAGAATAATATGGCCTCAGATTAAGCAATGGGCCAACCGAAGACTCGGACACAGTAAACGTCGCGTCCATCACAAACCAACCACTGGCAATAAGGTGTACCGATCGCTTTCCAACTAACAAGATATATTTCCTCCTCCTAACTCTAACTCCCGTCATACAAACCACCAAATCAACACTACCCCCGTAACAATCAACCTCCACCACAAATAATCAACCACAGAAGAGCCGCCTCCCGAAACCCCGGGGGAACTACCAGAACTCGAAGGTAATGGAGCGGTACTATTCGCCCCAATATATTGTCTTCCCAGAGCGGTAATCTTGCCTGATGAATCCATGAGCGCATTACTCTGTTTCAGTCGATCGATATTAGCGATATCTAGAAGTAAAGGGTGATGAAGAGTACACGACGAACCGGGTTGACACCTTGCAAGTTCTCCATCGCACCAAACCAAGCATACCTCTCCACCCAATCGGTATTATCCATAAAGGACTGGGTGATGTTCATGAAAGACATGATATCTTGGAGGGAACATTGTTGAGGGGTGTTGTTATTCTAAAGTTATGGTCGGGGAATGACACGATCTCGTGAGCACATGAAAGAAAAAGGGACGAGGGGAAGTTACCTGACAATCCCACTCCGTCACCCAAATGGGCTTTTGGAAGGTATTGTGGAACTCTTGGATATACTCTATAAAATTCGTGGCATTCACATCGTACCAATCTAAACATGTCAATCTATCAGGCCCACACGGACTATCGAGAGATCGGTGATGAGAGGGTACTTACGAAGGGCAACAAAGTCCACGGTACAACCACCATCACAAGCCACTAACCAATCCTTCACCCACTGAATCCCAGAAGGTGCACTAGTAGTCGCCGGCGTGCCCAATCTCACACCTCTCGATTTGAGAGGTTCGATATAAGTCTTCCACATCACAGCACCTTGTTGAGCAGTGAGGTTTGATTGGCTAACCTCGTTAGGTCTGCTCCGGCCGAGAGTGAGTGACCAATGTAAGGATAATCAAGACGACAACAAGAGCGCACTCGTTCATCCCCAACACAGCAGTAACCTTCTTGCTCGAAATTGTAGAGTTCACGGAAGACGTCCATTGATTGACTTGAGTGGCCCCCCAGAGCATGGGAACGGACTCGGCCTCATCGTCTTCGTTTATCGCAGCAGGATTCCAGGTATAATACCTAGCACACCAAAGTAAGTCGATCGTTTTCATTCCTTTCGCGAGAAGATGTTTATGAAAGGTAGTCTACGCACCATGAAACCTTCCCAGTAGACAAATACTGTCCCATATCATCGTAATCACCGTTCGGCCATGCCAGGCCTGCTTTAGCGGATGCAGATACTGGAGCTACACGTTTCGTATGCAGTGCACTGGACAACAGGAGCTGGGGGAAGAGAGTTTGAAGGCAAAGTGCGTAGAACAGCGTCCATAGGTGGAATGGCATATTATTCTCGACGAAGCCCGTAGAGGCGCAGAGAACTCCGGGAGTCGGTAGGAGGAATGGACTTGGGTATCAAGGTAGACATTGATAATTTGTGGTGACGAGTGGAAGCTGAATCTGCCAAAATGGAGCTGGGCGGGGTTGTGGAGCAGGGCAAAGCAGTGACGCCATCACCCAAGCTGAATTGTCCGAGATTACGCCGAGTCGCGTGGAGACAAGACATTTGTCGATGCAAGAGTATGCATAACATTCACAGAATCGATATAAAATTCACAAGAAAACATCAAGGATCGACGTAGTCACCCCTCCCAAAAACTACCACCCAGCATCTTATTAGGAGACACACCACTTGTTGGCAAGCGGTTTCAATCTGGTTAATGAATCGTAAGCAACATCGACGAGAATCGTCGCTAAAAGTCGTGCTTACGGGGAGTCGCAAGTCAAGGTGATAGTAGCGGGCCCTTTGCTAGGAGGAGAAGCGCAAGAATACTTGCCGCCCGCGGGGTTGACTAGAATTCGAACACTTGAGGGTTACATCCATCGTCACGAAGCGACAAAAGCCACTCACCGACAGTGTTAGCACCAGGAACATCGCAGAGACAACCCTTATCAGGGTCCGAGGTCAAATACTTGCCAGTGGGACAATCGGCAGGGGTGAGAGTGACGGTATCTGGAACACAGGTCTTATCCGTCGTTGACACCTTCGATCTGAGTTACGTTCGAGATTGGGTCAGGTTTACCACTTGAAGGGCCGAAAAAGAAAGGTGTCCTCACCCGCCAGGACAAGTGGGACGACATTCGACAGGGTCGAACGACGCAGCTTCGAAACAAGTGATATCCCCACCATCGGGTTCTGGGTATACCAACGTGAGCAAGAGACATCGGACTGCTCAAGACAAAATAAAAACTTACGCCAACAGAAATCAGGAGTCTCTGAATCCAAACATTGACATCCCTTGCCCTTGACCGCACTCAAATAGAAGTTGGGGGCAGAGGTACAATCAGCATATGTTAAGGTCTTATCAACGCGATCTGGGACGCATTGGGTGTCACCCACGGGTTTAAACCTGCAGAAAAACGGCAAGATGATGATTAAAACGGAAATAGGAGGGGAAGCAAAGACATACCCAGCATCACATTTGACCGAACACTTGGAGGCAGTAGTTCCGATATTAGTACAAGCAGCCACGCCTTTCCCAACAGTGGGCGCAGCTAAAAAGGGACGATAAATTCGGTAAGATCAGCATAAATACTGGGGAGTTATGGGATCAAGACTCGAGGATAACAGATGCAAAACAGGCCCCAAAAAAGAGAACAGATATACAAAAGGAGCACTCACGACAAATTTTCCCCTTGTCACCCTTGACAGCAGTTTGAGCAGCAGCATTCGGATAGCAGCCACAAGTCTTGTCTGAATACGCAAAGATACCATACTTGAGGAAGGGAGGACAAGTTGTGGGAGGGACAGTGGAGGGATCGGGAGTGGGGCCGGGCGTGGGCCCGGGAGTGGGACCGGGAGAAGGAGTAGGGGCGGCGACGCAAGAGGCTCCGTCGGCGCTCAGTTGTTGACTAGGTGACTGGCAGTTGGTAATAGAAGAATGGATAGAGAGAGGAAACATACTTTGCGATACATTGAATCTAAGGGAATCGGGAGAAAATGGACATGAGTCAACGAGCATAGAATAACAAAATTAGACGTACCCCGCATTTGCCAGCCTTAATCTGCAATTTATCAGTCGTGCAAGTCGCGACACCAGTTCCAGCAGTCGGAGTCTTGCAAACCACAGCTCCTGCGGGAAGGTTCTCCGCTCTGGCGCAGCTACACTTTGCACCGTTCTATGTATATAAGACGACGAATTCAAGGATCAGATTCCAAGAGAGAATACACAGGAAGGAATTATGCGCACAGCGTCGGCAGGTTTGGCGATGAGGAGAGGCGAGTCAACACGAGTACAATCTGTTGACCTGTAGATGGCTGGTGGGAGACCGGGAGCGAGGTTGAGCGCACGACATTCAGTGCCTACTTGTTCGGCACTGGAGGCGGGGAATCAAATTTAGCGAACGTCAGTGGATCTTGAGCGGCAGGAACGACGCACTCGGAGGTACATCCAATACCGCAAGTAGAGGACTTCCCGTCGGCGCCGTCGGTACAGATACCATACCCATAAGTATCACCATTCGTTGGCCCAGCTAATTTGAATAAAAGTGAGTTTTCGAAGTGGCGTTGGGAAAAGATCGTCGTACGGCAAGTCGCATAACCAGCGGGCATCTCGGAAGGCGGGCCACAAAGACATTTCCCAGCAGCGCTCGCGTAGATGACATAGCTCTTGTCGCCCATCTTACACGCGATTTCGTTGTAGAGAGGGAGGGTGTCTGGGCCTGCGAAGACTGTTGGGGCGAGGGCCGCTGCCGCTAATAAGGCGGACAGCGAATAAAATATATGGTTACGCATGCCGGAGAGCAAGCCAAAGGCAAAAAGTTGAGTTGGTTGTCGATATGTGGTTTCGAATACCTGAGGGTGAAAGACACGGATGGAAAATAGAGAATGTGTTGGGTGATATTTATATCCTACTCCGGAGGAGTACGATTGGAACACGAGAGGTCAGGAAGGGCTGCGGCAGGATACCGAGTGTCAAATTCGCTTGGGAACATGGAATAAAGTGATCTGCATTCAGGTATATTCAGGTTCGCTCGTTCCAAGACACGACGTCTCGGAGATAATGCATACCGGCGAAGGTGCGTGGCTCAAGCGAAGATACCCATTACTCACCGTGCCGCGAGAAAAGCCTGCTTAGTTCCCATTGCAAGGCAGCAACTCTCACGAGGAGTAATTGTACAACCTGATCCGCAGAAAACCAATGCCTTTTACCGAGGAAGAGGTTGGTCGCCAGGGTTCTTTCAGGAGTCGAAGAAACGGCCAACAATTAGCAGGCCACCCGAGGCCGTCGGGCTGTGCATCGCTGTCACTAAGAGAATAAAGCGGAAAAAAGTGGAGGTTGCGAGCGAACGGCAAGTTTTGATCAACCAGCAGCAGGTAACGAGAGCCTCACATGGAAGAAATTTGCAAAGTAATGATGTTGCCATATTTGGGTCGCCACCTTCCTTATGTGGCCTCGAGGTTCGACTTCGGTCTGATCGAATAACCGTCCTTTGCTCTTCGCCTCCGTCTGTATATCGTAACGTGGTCTATGGTAACGAAACTGAAGTCTTTGGGCCCAGGGAGAGTACTAGTTTCTTCTCAAAACGTCGGTCAACATATTGGAGAACTGCAGAGAAGCTGGCCACCCGTCAGTTCCATTCAACTTCACCACGTCCGGGAAATGAATTCGGATGGAGGTCTTTCAGTGTCGTCTTATTGCTTGCACAGGCTAGGAGTGGACAGCTCACCCGCAGCCACGTCCTCAGATGTCTCGGAGCACTCGAGGAAATCGGTTACCCCAGGATCCACCTGTCGGAAACTCCTTCCATTATCTCCGGCGAACCTCACGATGTTCAAGCTGCCGTGTCGATCGATGGAATTCTGCGTGTCAAACTGGTAACCATGCCCATGTCCTACTTTTGCGGACTTTGCGACTCCCCGCAATTTCTGTAAAGCCGAGTCGTCACGAGGCTTCGGGCTGCATAACTCAACCGGACATGGACTTACCATGCCTCATCATCCGAATAGAATGGACCCCAGCGAACAATTCTCTCGGTGGACTTACGCCTCTCCACTGGGATGGTCTTCCTCCTATCGCGTCTCCTTAAGAACCAAGGGATCTGGCTGGTTCTTCTCATCGCATTCAAACACCCTTTGTGTTGACAATGCGTAACCTTGCACTCGTTCCAATCATCGCCATCGGCCTTTTGGCCTTTGCGACCAACTCAGCTCATGCTTTCTTATTCTTTGTACCACCCATCATCCGTTTCCCATGCTGGAGGTATGTGCCTTCGTGGTGCGTCCGTACCACAACCAGGACGCCTCTGATTGCTGTTTGTCTCCCCCACTAGTAACTGCCGCTGGGGCTGGTTCTTCATAATTCCTTGGGTACAATGCAACCAAGCTGGCGGCACCTCCTCAGCTGCAGCTCCTCCTCTCGTTTGTGCTGCCGAGTATGCTCACATCTCAATATTTATCCACCTTCAAATAGACCTAACGAACTCCCTCTAGTCAATTCAAATTCAATGGCGCGTGCAGGTCCCGCGACGCTTGGTGCGCTGACGCTCCCAACACCATCACTATCGCCTCTAGCAACGCTCCTTGCACTTGCGGTAAACCAGGCGATACCGTAACCGCCCCCAAACAGATTTGCGGTTCGTCTCTCCCTTTTCAAAAATTTCTTATTCCCTCCTGATACATCCTGCCAGCTGACGTCGCTCATGGGACCGGCTACTGTTCCACCGCGGGTGATGCACCTTCCATCTCCAGCTCTTGCAAGATCAAGTGCCAGACAGGGTAACAAAGCCTCTTCACCAATACCTTCACCACTCATCTGATATCTCAATTCATAGCTGGCAAATCGATGGAACTGGGACCAAATGCTTGCAATCCACCATCGGTCCGGGCGATTGCGACCCAACCCAAACCATGGGGATGGCTGGGTTTGGGCAAGGTTGCACTTGTGTTAGCATGAGTGCCCCCGTCGCTCCTCAGCAAGCTTGCCGTCAGTGACCTTCTCCCACGAATTTTTGGGTATCTTAGACTGACCGATTTTCCTTGACCATAGCCGATATGATTAAGGACGCCTCTGGGTCGCCCCACGGTTATATGACCTGCAAGGTCCAGGCTGATGGTACTGGAAGTTGCCAGTAAGCTTCTTCTATCAGGAAAATTACTAGTTGCAAAGTTGACTAACGGATGTGTTTTCTAATCTTTCTCCAGGCAAGTATGCGATACCAGGTCAGTCCTTTCGTACTATGTCCTAACATCTCGAACTAACACATACTATTCAGTTTCAAGCCCCTTGGGAACGCTGTTTGCTCTGCGTAGAAGGAACTCTGATGATAAGTATGGTAGTTTGCGGCGATCTGTACTTTTTTCGCCTCAACCTTCCCATCCCTTCTTGCCAGACATCTGCTTCACCAATCTTTTGTATCGATCCAATTCTGCACGTCGGCGACGACGTGTCTGTGAACCAATGAATACCTTCTTGAATCTAGCTTGCCGTTCTTGTGAATGCACGAAGCAGTTCGTTGAATTCCCCCAATGTGCGGTATGGAGATCATCAACACAAACGATTAAGATAATGGATGTAATAATTACAGATGCGAAGATACTAAATGCGAGGAAACGCAACCTGTGACAGTACGGAATCCATAGGGACCTTCTTAATCTCACTTCTTCGTCCTATTGCTGGCGGAACTGGTGTAAACTTTCAGCTTCTTGGGGGCTAAGCGACTTTCTTCCCCAGCGACCTCCGACTCGCGTGGACGGTCGCGCTTCACACCTCTCGTTCCTAACGCAGACTTCCCGCGAGGCTTCTTAGCACCATTTTCCTCACCAGAAGAGTATTCAGATGTGTCTGCTCCTGGTTTGTATTCAGTGGCATCCTTCTTAAGGCGCATACTGCGTCGAGACTTCAACGGACGTGCCAATGACGCTGACGCAGAGGTGGAAGCTTCTCCATTCGGTGGGCCGATAGGGTTGATACGGACGATCGTATCTTTGGACCTTTGGGAATGGGATGGGCCACCTTGTTCCTCGGGATCGCTGATTTCACTGAAAATATCGGAACTGGCATCGGGGGCTTGACGTTGCCGAGGCTGCGAGCTTATACTGAGCGATGCCGCAGAGGACGACGGCGCATTAGCTGTGATCGACGGTGGTTTAGAGTGCATGGATGCATCGGATACTTGAGGGGACCCTGCGGTAGCCCCACTCTGATTCTCTACTGGCTCTTTGTCTCGACTGGACAATCGAGTCAACGCAGATGACCTGCGGCGATGCTTGCGTCGCACCTCTTCCCCAGGTTGTGGTAAGTAGAAAACCTCTTGCTCTCGGATCAAGTCCACTCCGACTAGTTGTCTCAGCACGCCAATCAGATAAAGGTTGAAGTCGAGGGATTCGATATCCTTCACGATTCGGGCATAATCGTCGAGGGTAGCATCTCCATGATCCGTGATCTCCTCCTCCTCCATCAATTCGGCGTCACCGAGCGAGCATCCTGGAACGACGAAAAAGATACGTGGTCCATCCTCATCTTTGGGCAAGCTGATTCGTCGAAAGCGACAGTTAGAGCGTGTGACGGGAGAGCTGTAATTTCGAACAGCTGTGCTAGGCCGAGATGAGCTCCCCGCAGCAGCAGAACGCTTTGTAGGAGATGGATGCGGTGCGGATGGAGTTTGCTTCGCCTTTGTGGGGGGCTGTGGAGGCACTGGAACTGGAGGCCGATGGTGGTGATGAGGGATGGAATGCTTGTGGAACAAGGGAGGCCGAGGAACCTCCACTCGTTTGGCGGTGGGTTCCTTCAGTCGAAGAGATGGGGAGGGTTCTGTACCACGAGAAGAGCCATTGCTAGGTGCGGTCGACGCAACGGAAGATGCTCGAGACCCATTCTGGCTAGACTGGGCAATCACCTTAGATCCTGAGTTTTTTCGGATCAGTCCCTCTGGCCTCCGGTCTTCCACGGATTGTTTTGTTTTGCCTTTAGACTTGCTAGTAGATGGTTTTGGCTTCACTAATCGAGGTATTTGCGACTCTGGACGACGCCGATGATCCTCCTCTGGCTTGGCTCGGACAATACGAGGAGGTGCAACAGATGGCTTGCGTTTCCGTTTCCGGGTTTGAGACGGTTGGGACGGTTGGGACGAGTGGGATATATCAGAAAGGGGGCTAGAGCTACGATCCGTCTGTTGGCTTGAAGGCTCTGGGGACGACTCAGACTTCAGTTGCTTGGGTGGCTTTCGGGTGGAGGCATCGATCTCATCAGAGGCCTGAGGCCCCACGACGGGCCCGGGATGATCGGGTCCAACGTCGCCCTCTCCCTGGGTCGAGCTTGGTGCATCGAGGCTGACAGTCAGTTGAGGCAAGCCGACAAGAGGGAGGATCAGAAGCTTACCTCAGGCTGAGCGACTGGGAATTGGGTTCGGTGGTGTGGACACCCTGGTTGAACTCAATCGAGGATGTTACACTGGGCTTTGGCTCGATGATGGGTTGTGGCGGGGTCGGATCGGTAGTGGGAACCATCGAAGATGATTCGCGATCTGGCTGAATCTCTTCTGGCCTAGCTCCAAAGTTCAGGGAGAATTTCAAGTAGAGCGGACAAAAACTTACGTGGAGGAAGATGTGGACGGGGAAATGGGGGAGATAGGATGGGTCAGAACTGTCTCACCAGGAGCGACAGTGCTGTCACTGCCCATTAACTTGAAAGGATCTTGCTCGTCCCGATCGGGAATGAGAGTAGTTTGCGCAGGTACAGGAGAATCCTCCGGGGGGTAGTGATCTGGATCGATTTCACCCTCGGCATCAATGTCATGGAGGACATCTTCCACATCCTCCGACAGATGAGGCGATTCGGGATATGCCAATTCCAACCCACTTAAATCATCATCGGTTGCATCGGAACCGTTAGCTGGGCGGGGGAGCTCGTCTTCCAACGACTCCTCCCCATCGGGAATACCTCCCTCTTGTTGAAGATGATCTCCTTCGAGCGGAATAAGCGATCCGGGTGTGGAAAGACTGTAGGGGTATGGGTCGGAATACAGGGTAGCGTGGGAGCTTGAGTCATGGGGCAGATTTAAAAAGGGTTGTTCGGATATTGGATTAGATACTGGTACTAGAGGTCGATGATCACTGACATCGATGGATTCAGGCGACTCGAGCTGCTGAGGGACATCTAACACGGGTGGACTGCTGGAAGATGGCACTGGGTTGGATGGCGACAGGATCGGTGGAGAGGGCAGTTCTGGAGCGTGACCTTCTCCGTCCCTGATCGGTTCAGGGGATTTGACAGAGGCGTCAACTTCGGTCGAAATCGTCGCGGGATGAGGATCTGAATCTGGGGCACGGGTTTCGATAGAGATCGCGGCAGTCTGGGGGCTCGCAGGATGAAGATCCATGGCGAAATCATCTGGATAATTTTGTTGGATCTCCGGAGTTGTCTGTGCAGAATCTCCTTCTGCAGGAGTAAACAGACCGCTGGTGCTCTTGTAAATCGCTCTCCGTGTTGCAGCAGAGGTAGGCAACTGGTAGGGAGTAGAGGCGCCTGATGAGGACTCGGAATCGTCGCTTGCGGGATCAGGGACGGCCGGATCAGCCAACACGGGCATAGGGAAATTACCATCAACATGCGCCAGACTGTGCACATGGTCTTCTAGACGTGTTTGTGTGCCCTCTATGACAACATCAGTCGCAGAACACTCGGAACCTTGGTTGGTATCATCCCGTTTCTCAAGGGTCTGGGCTGCGGGATCGTGGGGAAGATCCTCTGAAGGGGGGATGGTGGAGGAGTCGAGGGTACTAACGGAATTCTGCTCATCGATGGCTGACGTGATCAAAATGTCTTCGACAGCCTCGAACACCAGTGATGGTGAGGCCTCCTCGCTCAATTCAGTCGGAGTGGGTTTGTCAGTTTCCTAAAGATTTTCAAGTGTCAGCCAAAATGGAACCAACTCCCAAGTAACGTACTCACGAGAACATAATCAATGGAAATGGCGTCCTCCTCCACGGTATAAACAACACCACCTGTTCCATGACTATCCGGAGGGGCCGATACAGACTTGACATCGTCATCGTCCAGGTCCCGAGGCGACATCGATTTTTTATCGTCTGGCTCAGTTCCCACTTCGCTGACTGTATACTGGACCTCCTCTTGAATATCGCTATCTGGAGCCTCTATATGATCCAGGGAAGATGGTAGGGTGCCTTCGTGAATGACGTTACTGGTAGCCTCAACGGCCTCAAAGGCGTGCCCGATAGCGTTTTCCGCTGCTTCCAAGACAATCGACTCGGTTTCATGCTGTTTTATGATGTTGTCGCCTTGAGTCGCTTCGGCGTTTCCATGACGAATATCCAGTTCGGCATCGAGGACAGCAGCCATGGCAGCCGCGATACCTGCTGCTGCCTTCTCGATGGCGTCTTCAGTGATAGTATCTTCAGCGATAGTTCCACCCAAGGAGGCCGTACCATCCAGCACCTGAAACGCGATATGATCCGGAGTTAAAGCAGGTTCGCCATCCACAGGAGCGGTGGGTAGGAGAACGTCATCGAGGGGGAAGGAGAGAGTTTCTGTTTGCCGGTTCAACCCACTCGCCTCTCTTTCTGGGGATTCTGCCGGGGGCTGATCGTGGTCAAACTCTGCGACGCTGGCTAGAACTGGGCTAATCGAAGACCCGACAGGGAAAGCCGGGGGCCAAGTCCAGTCAATGTGGCCTCCAGGTCCGACAGTTTTTGAGCCTGAGCGCTCACGTGCCCGCGGTAACGGTCCAGGAGAAGTTCCTGGCGATTGCGGCAACGGGGAAGGCGACGGGGCCGATGCTGTACGCACAGGGGTTTCGTGCTCCATGTAGTCTAATATTCAAGAAGGAGAAATAATAAGAATCAGAGGAAATAACTTCAGAGTCAACCGACGCTTACTCTCGAAGTCTGCATATAGATCCTCCATATCAACGCTCTGGCCTGGTCGATAGACATGGTTCAAATCTTCAGCTTGCAGAGGAGGCGAATCTCCGTTCCTAACAAACCCATTAAACCCCTCACTGAAGGCCAACAGATGCCCCGATGGAGCTTCAGCCGCCTGCGCGTCAATCGCTTCCAGGTGTTCAGGGCCGTTTTCAGGAGTTTCCAAACCCTCTTCCGATTCCTCCTCCTCCTGACGCAGAGACTCTGGCGTAATAACACCAGGAGTGAACACCATCCCAATCCCATTCGGATCCTCTTCCTCCTCTTCCTCCCGCCGTGGGGTGAGGACAGATGGGTCGAGGATACTGCCCGCGTGGAGCACATCGCCTCCAGCATAGAAATCTTCAGCGTAAGTACGCGGCCCGACCCAGGGGTCAAGAAGGTCTGGCGTAGGTGCTTGTTCTGCAGCCTCAGGTTCAAGTTCGTCGATACCAGGTAGGGACGAAGGCATGAGTGATTCGAGATCTTGCGACTCGCCATGGGACTCGTGCCGGGGCGTGATATTTGAAGGATCTGCGGCAGAAAAATCGATTCTGTCTCCTCCAGAATAGAAATCTTCAGCATAGGTGCTGGGACCAGCCCAAGGGTCGACTATCTCGACGTCCTGGCCGCGACCCGCAGCGGGTTCTAGCTCGTCTATACCTACCGCAGGGGCGAGCTTGGGGTCCCTCTCCGAGGTATCGTGGTCTAGCGATGAGTGCGGGTGAATGTCCTGTTCGACCTCGTCGGAGTAAGCCTCTTGATCGACTTCTTCTGCGTGATCCTCGAGCTCCACTATCTGGGACTCATCGGCATCGTATTCCCCACCTTGTTCCCCTGGGCGAGTGTCGTAGTCCAGGTCCTGGATGTCGGATTCAAACTCCAGTCCACGGATCTCAGCTTCAGGTTCTATCTGCTCTCCTTCACCAGGTGATCCAACTTCGCCTTCAGGTTCTACTTCGTATACCTCGCCGTCTGGTCCTGCCTTGTCAAAACCGGCTTCAAGTTCCTTGTCATTCGTGTCGATATCATGCTCCATCTCCTCAACCTGGATCGAATCATCAACTCCGCCGTCCGGTTCCAGTTCGTCGACATCGAATGAGGGCTCGACATCTTCCACGTCGGAGGAATTCAACTCTTCGAATCGGTCTTCATCAAACCGGCTTCCGTCAGGAGGGTTGACCTCGGCCTCAACCTCTTCGTCACTTGTGTATTGTGGAGTGAGGTACGATGGATCGGCACCATGGAAATTGATTCTGTCCCCACCAGAATAAAAGTCTTCGGCAAACGTACGTGGCCCAGTCCAAGGATCAGAAATTTCAGCAGGGATGATATTGGAACGAGCATGAGAAGGAGGCGGAAATTCTGGGAACTCGTATCAGCAACGAGTCAACATATGCAGCGAGAGTCGATACGTACCTTCCTCATCCTCTTCCTGTCGTTCATCATCGCTAATCTCAAGGATTTCTTCGGGCTGGTGTGGAGGCCGTCGATAACCACTTCGTGGATGCCTTCGGGGCGGCGAAGAGCCTGTCTCTTCATCGTATTCCTCATCGTAGCTCTCTCTATCTCTACCCTCCGGGTCTTCTTCGTCCTCTTCCTCTGAAAACACCTCAACCGTTAATTTGGAGGTCCCTTCACCGTGGCTCTCAACTTCAAGCCTCTCAGAACCCCCTTCGCTGCTCTCGTCATAGATGCCGTCATCTGAAAGGCCACCCTCGTCGTAGATGTATTCCTCCTCCCCCTCTTCTTCAGATCCTGAGCCTTCTTCTCCTGAGCCCTCTTCTTCCGAGTGGGAGTCGGAAAGAATCTCGATAGGCTGAAGCTTACCACCTACTCCAAGCCCAGGACCTTCTCGAGGGTCTCTAGCCTTCCCTTTCCTCCGCGCTCTAATCTCTGCAAAAGAATCATCAACCACTTCGTCTTCATCTTCCTGGTTTTCTTCAAACAACTCCGTCTCGGTCCCCAGGTGCGCCACGCTTTCCTCGGCTGCCTCCTGAGACGCAGCGACGTTGGTGGATGGTGGGGGTGGTGGCACGACATCCTCCCTACCTAAAGCCTTCTTTAGTGCTCCCGTAATATCATCAATCCACGCGTCGAATTGAGGCTGGGTGAACTTGTCATAAGGGTTATGAATCGGAGGTCGGAGAGCTTTTGTGGAGTAACTTTGAAGCAGCGACGAAGGTGTCGCGTTAGGAACTTTGAACGGCGGCGGCGTAGCCATCCTCAGATGACGGTTTTAGCACAGCTACCCAGTGCAGGTTCGAAAAATCAACGACGGTGACGGATTATTACAGAAAGACAAGGATGAAGCGGTCACTGGAATGTGTGGTCTGGAAGATGAAGTCCGGATTCCCACGCCCCCAATACGGAGGTTGTGGCAACACGGAATTAGGGAGTTTGTGCAAGAGTAAAATTCGCGCTACAAATTTGTACGTTTGCGCACCCCAAATTTAGCTCTACAACGCCAAAAATGGCAGTTTTGGCAGGGAAAATGTTGCGCTTCATCGTGTGAAATATTACGCTTTGTAGCGCGAATTTTGCCAAAAATGGCTCTTGCGCAAACTCCCTATTGTCATTTGTCCGTTTACCCAGGTTCCTCACGTACCATTACTTATGTTCCGCTCCTTTCATCCCCTCCCAGCTCGACGTCCGTTCTTCACCCATTAGAATGACACTCCGTGTCCCAAAGACTTGTCGTATTATGGTAAGATGAGTGTGGTGTATGCACATCATTGTCTCAATGGAGTGCATATTCCACCACGATCCTAATACTCCTCCTTATGGAGCTCTCGTATCTTTTGTGTCAGGATAAAATAAGCTGAATGGTCCCTTGCACCTCGCTACATCTCAGCCGCTGAATCGATAGTGACTCGCAACGTGTTCAGGTGTGACAAACAGCGTGTCACTCGGCGACGCCTAACCCCTCGCCTTTTCCCAACCATGTCACCTGAAAAACAAACATCAAAAAATCGGACTCCTCAGATTCGGAATGATATGTATTACCTGGACTCAGTTACTTTCCTCGTGAGTGGCACTACTTCTATCTGGAGTGATCCTTTCATCGATCTCATCAACTACGATCTGTGTAGGTGGAGGGACAGCTTTTCAAGGTTCCCCGTTACTCCTTTGTGAAAGACTCCAGCGTCTTCCGGACCGCGTTCAACCTACCTCCTGGAGACTTGAAGGCTGAGGGATCCAGTGACGGGAATCCTTTCCGGCTCGATGGCGTCAAGAGTCGTGATTTCCAGAGACTTCTGAAGGTGATCTACCCTCTGTGAGTCAGAACTCAGCTGCTTGGGAATAAAATATAACTGGCTATCGTGTTCAGGGATACAGGAAGTCATCTTGTCCTCCCCTGGGAAGAATGGCTTTCTGCCCTTAGGCTGGCAACGATGTACGATTTCAGTCGGATCCGGCAGTTAGCCATCGAAGAAATGCCGAAATGTAAGGCCGACCCCGTTCAAGTCATTCTCGCCGCTAGCGAATTCTCGTTGGATGACTGGATACTACCTGCCTATTACCAGTTGGCACGTAGACCACAGTCACTTTCGGCGAGTGATGCGCAGCTCCTTGGATGGGATACCGCCGTGGGAATCGCTCACGTTCGAGGTGACTTACTCCCACCTCCATCCGCCTGGAGCCTACCTCCCGGGTGGCTGGAAAAGGTCATCAAGGACACTTTTCCGCTTCCCTGGAATTTTGGCTCCTGGGTCGGCATGCCAGAGACCGTCCCTATCGAGGACGAGGACCTGCGGAAACTCCTGCTTGCTAAGGAGCACAAGCTGAAGGACTGGGCACTTCAGTCGTATCGAAAGATGGCGCGATGCAAACCACTGTCCGTGGAGCATGCAAAACGACTGGGATTGGAAACGGCAGTTCAAATATACCAAGTCCGGGAGGCATTCTCGAAAGGCTCCACCTTTCACCCCACGACAGACGATGACACAACGAAGACTAGGGAAACGTTAGCTCCCATAATCCAGGACATATTCGCTCAGGAGCTCGAGGGTGGTGTTGGTGAATGGGGAGTGGTAGAGAGGATTTGTGTGGCGAAGGAAAGAAAAGTTAAAAGTTGGCTGATGCAAGGATACGCTGAATTGACGGAGAGGAAACACCCAATATGTTTCGACGAAGCGAGCCAGTTGGGTCTGGAAACTGCGGTGGGGATATGTCAAGCGAGGGAGAGAGCCCGAGAAACGGTGTCAGCCCTCCAAGCACCCATGACCTTCGAACAACATGCGGCCTTCATGAATCCTATGGCCGTTATCAACGCCAAAGACGAAACAGCTGAAGCGGCCATCCACCGCATTATGGGCCCAGAACTCGACCAGATGCCTGCATTTAAGGACTTCCCACTAGTCCAGAGGATCATCATAGCGAAGTCAAACAACATTGGTAGTTGGATGATAGAGGCGTACTCGGAGATGGTGACCCGGGCGAGACCCCCAACTGTGGAAGAGTGTAAGAAATTAGCCTGTTGGGACACGTCGATGAAGATATTCCAAGTTCGGGACAAGATCGCCAGCTATGTGTGCGAACGAGACAAGAGAAGACGCCTTGACCATAATTTCGACGCAGTGATTGAGCGAGTCTTGCGTTCCCCATCTCTTTGACTCTAAGTACTAATCCGGAGACTGGATCGACGCTGAAGAGAATTCCGCAATGCGGGTAATAGTCGGAGTGACGAGTCCATGTCCTGAATCAACGTGGCATCTAAAATGATTCATGTTTGTTATTCAATTCCCATGGCACTCGCGAAACCCCCGACTAGTAGCACGGCTCCCGGTGCACCTCCTGCTCACTGCCAAGTTCCTCGAGTGGCGTCCGAGTCCAGTCTTACAGTTACATACAGCTGGCTGGGAACATCATTACCCTTTCCAAATATGCGTGCTAAGTTGCGTCCGTGCGTTGGCAACGTGCTTCAACTTCGTGATGGCAGATACAAAGGGATACAAAGCAACCCTTGCATGGGCGTTACTCGTCGGTCTCACCACAAAGCATCACAATAGTCATGGAAGTCAGCCGACAGGAACACCCAACACCAACCGATAGTCGTGATTCACCCCCAGCTATTCGCAACGACATTTACTACTGGGATCCAGTGACATTCCTAGTACGCCACTCAAGCTCATCTCGTCCCGTTTCTCACCCAAACTTATCACCGCCAGGTTGAGGGACAACTATTCAAGGTCCCGCGCTATGGGTTTACAGCGGAACCCAGTGTCTTCCAAACTACGTTCAGTTTACCCCAAGGCGATCAACAAGCAGAGGGCTCTTGTGACGAGAACCCGCTTCGGTTGGAAGGAATCAGTGCTGTCGACTTTCAGGGACTTCTCAAAGTCATGTATCCCCTGTAAGTTTGTTATCTCTCCTAGCCTTCGAATATTTCGCTCAGATATACATGAAATCAGAAGGATCGCAAGCCATCTCACCCTCCCATGGGAAGATTGGCGGTCCGCCCTCAGACTTGCGACGATGTATGACTTCAGTCGTATCCGTGATCTCGCAATAGAAGAGATGTCGAAAATTACGGATGCTGATCCTGTTCAAATCATCCTCGTTGCACGTGAATTCTCGATCGAGGAATGGCTCTTGCCTGCGTATCGGCGGCTCGCCTGTCGAGATCAACCGATTTCGCTTGCAGACGCACAACTTCTGGGTTGGGAAACTGCCATCGGCCTATCTCACGTCCGAGAGGATATCTCTCCAATTCGGCTGATGTCAGCTGACATGCTCTCCAAGGCGAACGTGAATCAGGTGAGGATGGAGGCGAAGAGGATGGCGATGGCGAAGAGGAAGGCGAAGATGGAATGGAAGAGGAATCGGCCCATGACGGCTGAGGCTCTCTTGCCCCGGGCTCCGTCACGATGGTCCGTTACCGTCGAAGGGGACTCGCACGGGGCAGTGGTCGATGATGACGTCCGCAAAGTCCTCCTCGCGAAGCAACACAGGATGAAGGACCTGTTGTTCCAATCATATCGACAGTTGGCACTTCGGACGAAACCCTTGTCTGTAGATGAAGCACGGCAATTAGGTTGGGAGGCAGGGGTTCGGCTCTGTCATGTACGAGAAGCAATGGAAAGATTTGGTCTACCTTCGCACGATGAGCCCAACAAAGCAGTCAGTGAAGAGGTGGTCCTTCCTGTTATTTGGGACGTATTCTCCCAAGACCTGGGAGAGGAACCTGCAGAATGGGGAGTTATAGAGAGGATTCGCTTGGCTAAGGAGAAGAACGTCAAGAGTTGGTTAATTCAAGGGTACGACGAACTTGCTCGACGACTGAACCCAATATCAGTGGACGAAGCCAAACAATTGGGTTGGGAAACGACGGTGGGTATTTTCAGGGTACGGGAGACACTCAGGCGGAGGGACCAACCAGTGGTACGATCCGTTCAGCATTGTGACGACACGTTACGGAGGATTATGGGCGAGGAACTCGATGTGTTGGAGGCAGTCGAGGTGACGTTGGTCAAGCGTATCCTCATCGCAAGGGATAACCACGTGTCGAGCTGGTTATCTGCTGGATACCGGGAGTGGGCGGAGAGATTGGAACCCCCTATAGTCGAGGAATGCCGGGAGCTTGGTTGGAACGCGTCGATAAAAGCGTTCCAGGTCCGAGAGGATATTGTCCGTTACGTTTCAAGCGAGGTAGGGAAGAAGCGCGAGGATCATAACTTCGATGGCGTAATTGAGAGGATCATAGGGTTAAAAGCAGAATCAAATGTCGCAGGCACTTCCAGAGACAGGGAAACTTCATGGCGAATATGAGTGCTACTTTCTTTGATTCATTTGGGTACAAAGCGCGTACATAGAAGACGTCACACTTACACTGGCAGGATTCTCAAAGATTTACATACCGTCTGTATTGCAATCGGAAACGATCCGCCAAGATATGATCTCCAGTGTAGAGGTCACTCCGTCCAGCAGCCCAAGCCGCCTTTGAGCCTATCCTGCCAGATCATCCTTGCCTCCATTGCGATATGCTTTCGCACTTCTCTCAGATTTCCATTCGTAAGAGAGACTTTGTCACTGGGATGGTCGGCCAAGAACTCCTCCGTCCTCGAACAGGCGGACCGATATGCCTGGCGGACAACCCCGAATCCCAAAGATCTTGGGATCCGATGAATCTGAATTTGCCGTATCGATTGAAGGGGGTGAGGTGTCGAAGGGGACGGAAATTCTTCACCGCCAAGACATAGTCCTGGAACTGCCTTCAGTAACTGCGGAATCATAATAATTTCATCCATTCCCGAAAGTCGCAGATGGGTGAGGGAGGGAGCAAGTTTGAGTCCGTTTGGTAGGTCAACCTTCGGCCCTGCTAGATGCAGTCGCCGAAGCGACGGTAGGGTTGGATGTTCCTCGGGTATCCATGTTACGTGGCAGCGTGCAGAAGCGAATATTGTCAGTTCTTCGAGAGCTGTAAGGGAGTTGTGTGGAAGTGGAATATCCTGGGGTGGAGTGGAGGCGAGGGCGAGCGTCTTGAGATGGTTCCCGATCAACGTGAGGACACGAGGGATGGCAGCCATGATCTGCTTGGCTTGTAAGTGCATCCTCGCTCTCCTGTCGGCGTTGGTCATTCGGATGCCTAGTTAAACTACTCAGTGCTGGGAGTGTACAACCACGGATTCGACTCACCAGTAGCTTCCGCCGGTACATCGCCTGTGCTCAAGCGGTCTCGAGAAAAGAAGAAGTGTTGTACGCAAAAGGAGGTAATTGAGACACATTTTGGTTCCAGTAAGGATATGAATGGAAGCAAGGCATCAGGGCCGCAGATGGCGACTGACTGATATCGAGCTGTCGCCGAAGCGTTGTGGATGTACTTCGACACAAGGGATAACGAACAGCCCGTCAGCCCGCCATCCGTACATGCCATGCGAAATATAGTCTGGCAAATTTCTGGAGGACATCGATCCAAATGGTCAACCGCCATCTATGAAGGCGATGGGCTGTGGTCGAGTCGAAAAGTGTCCTGAGCAAACAATGATTGGCTTGACTGGGAGCTAATTAAAAGCACAACCGCCGACCTGCAGACTGCACACAGAACTTCACACCGACTCCATCCTTAGATTTGGCCCTTGGGAGCTTCAACAGTACTTCAACAGGTCTACTACTATGGTACCCTTCGCTGCAACCGTGATGCTGTCTTCCCGGTTGCTTCCTGATCCAAGACCGCAGTAGACCCACTCAGCGTATCCTGGTCATGGGACTATGGCAACCGATGGGCGTCAGAATCCAGGATAACGTCAGTTGAACTCAATCTCCAGGCATAAGTACAATAGGTCGTGGTACATATCGGATTGCATGTCCGAAAGTTATCACAACTGATCTTAGCGCTCATAGATCCCAACTTCTCCTCTACCAATGCAGAGTGAAAACGAACCGTCGGATTCCCCGCCTAGTCCTCCTGATGCCTCCTCCCCACAACCAAAGCGCAACGACATGTATTTTTTGGAACCGATTACATTCCTCGTAAGTCTTCCAAGCTAGTGCTGCTCGCGATTCGATCTGACCACAAGGCTCCAGGTTGAAGATCAACTATTCAAGGTCCCAAGACGCCTCTTCGTGACGCACTCATGCATCTTCAACACCACTTTTACTTTGCCTCCAGGCAATCGCCAAGCAGAAGGTTCCGACGAACATCCACTTCGACTGGAGGGTATCAGCGCCGTTGATTTTCAAAGCCTTTTGAAAGTCATGTATCCTCTGTGCGCCCTCATTGATTCCTCTCGTGATCCACATCTCACTCAGATTTAGCGAAATCGGGACTCTGGAACTTTCATGGGATGAGTGGCGATCGGCCCTCAGACTTGCCACGATGTTCGAGTTCGATCAGATTCGCCAAATGGCATTGGAGAAGATGCCCACCTACGAGATGGACCCCGTGGAGGTCATACTTACAGCTCGTGAATTCTCTTTGGAGAGTTGGATATTACCCGCATATCGACAGGTGGTGCGCCGAAACGAGTTCTTGACACTTGAGGATGCGCAGAGGTTAGGATGGGACACCGCCGTTGGACTTTTGCAAGTGCGGGCATCTCTCTTCTCTGGCATACCAGCCAAAGAGGACGGACACAAGACACAGGATATCCTCGACATTCTGGGAGTCGACATCACCCTAAGCTCATCCGACACACACGAGCTCTTGCGCAAACTTGACGTCGCAAAGGAGCACGGGATGAAGGATTGGGCATTACATTGTTATCGATCCCTCGCAATTCAGGAGGAGCCATTGTCCACGGATGTGTTGAACAATCTCGGTTGGAATACCACATTTCGAATTTTGGAAATCCGGGACCTTGCGACAGCGGCCTTATCCCGATCTCGCGGGACCAAGCATTCTATGAAATCAAAATCGCCTTCGCACATTACGGCTCCCCTCCATACGATTATCGAGTCAGTATTCGGGGATGATGTGGTAGACTTGGAGCAAAGTCGGGATGTGGTCAACAGGATCCTCGTGGCGAAGGAGAATAATCTCAAAGGATGGCTGATACACGGATACGAAGAACTCATCCAGAGAGAGAAGAGTCTTTCCGTGGAGGAAGCCAGGCGGCTAGGATGGGAGACAACCGTTGGCATATTTCGCGCGAGAGAGTTGATTCGTCGACAGGCGGACCTAACACTCTGGATGGTGTCGGTGAACGCATACGCCTCCCTGCCCTGGGTTGGAGTTCGCCTGGCGATGGATTTGGCTGGTTTGCGAACGGGTGAGGAAGTAGGGCTAGTGAGACAGATCCTGGTTGCCAAAGCGAACAACCTGCAGGAGTGGTTACTAAAAGCTTACCTTGGGTTGGTGGAGCGAAGCGAACCGCTCACCTTGGTTGAATGTCAAGAGCTGGGATGGGAATCTACTCACAAAATATTCCGAGCTCGGGAAAAAATTCCACGTCTCACAGAGACACAGCGCTCCGAGCACAATTTCGACCCAGCCATCCAGACCGTGTTCGGCATTCAGATCGACTGCTGAGCGCTTTTCTTGATGTCTTCGGGTCGTCATCCTACTGGTGTAGTAAATTGTCGTCGGTGTGATTCACTTTGTCCTGTGCTTCACGAGACGTTGTCGGCTTCGTTTTTGCGTATCCTAACCATGGCCCGCTCGTTGTTGTATAGAGGTAGCGCCGTAGCCACCAAATGGCACCAGTACTTCCAACTCGGAAGGATGCTTTCGACGATGCATTTACGACCACGTCGGGTACGAGCTCGTTTCCATGTAAGTTTGGACGAGGAACTTTGGACGACATCGTACAGGGCGCTTGCAACACATAGGGATGGCTAACACGACAACGACAAACCACCTGAATAAAATGATGAAATGGATTGGAATACCAAAGGGTCTACACTGCGTACGCCATAACAGTCGAAGTATCTGATCGTTCGCCACTCTCCCCTCCACCGTCCATCGAGTCAAATACATCGTGCGCGTACGATTCTCCGATGGTGGAATATTCGGCCAGAAAACGTTGGGTAGCTGGGTTGTCGGGTATGATAATCCTCGAGGCAATGTCCTCCACCGCATTTTTGCTTAAGCCGCAGGCGTGGAGCATCATGGCGGCTAGTCGGTAGGCGAATGGACAGTCCAAGACGATACCCTCTAAAGCTTCTATCTCAGCGACGAAGCCCACCGTGAACCCTTCCACAGATCCGCACAGAGCTCGGACGGATTCCAGGGAAAACAACGTCGCCACAAGTTCGGCATCTGAGTATTCGTTTGACAGTAATGCCGCTTGGACAAGACTTCTAACAAAGATGTGACGATCTTTCGCCAGCAAAGTCTGGAAGAAGGCCTCCGCGGGTCCCAGGCTACGAGTGGCGAGGAATACCCGTGCCCCTTCGTCACAGGCAAGGGTAATTCGGCTGCGCTCCGTCGAAGGCGATATGGGGGTTTGAGGCTCTTCGACGACCATATCTTCATTCCCTCCGGACATGAAGCCATATATCTCCTCCCTCTCCTCCGAAGAGCCGAAGATATCTGCAGGCTCGAGCCCCGTGATCTTGTCGAGTAAAGCCTATGCAATGGGTCGGTCAAGGTTCAAAGTAGGAGATGTATCGAAGGACTTACCAGCATGAGATATCTGACCATGGGTATCGTCGCCGTTTGGAGAACATCTTGGATGTTGTTCACGACGTCGAGGCTCCACATGATCTGTTTCACTGTGGCTCCTTTCAGAACCGCCGAGAGCAACCTGAACAACGCCACCGAACTGAATCTGTCGTTCTCTGCGGCAGCTTTGAACAACGGTTCCACCATCCGCAGCATATCAGCGGGCAATAACGCCCCGTGAGCGAGCAACTCTCCGACAAAGGCCGCCAGCGAAACGAGACGGTCGTTATCCTGCTGGAAGGTGCCCTGGAACTCCTCCATGCAGATGTGCGTCAGGGTGCCAAGGAAGGCGTTACTGCGATCATCCCCGTCGAAAGTCTTCATGAGATCCCAGTAGTTCTCCTCCCTCTCTAGCTCGTCTACGATCTTCTGGCAAAGGCTGGCGTACACCTTCAACCGCTTCACATCCGTTATCCCCCTCTCTAATATGCACCGCACGGCGGCGACATACGCGTCACTGGTCCCGCTCCGCTCCCATCGGAGGAAGAGTTCGACGATTTTGTCGGAGACAGGGACGAAATTGTAGGCTGCTATCTTGTTTAATAAACCGCGAAGTGTCTTGTGCCCGAGCACCGGGTGGACAGGAATACTCCAAGGCGCCCAGCGAGGAATGGCGACTGGTTCTGGAGAACGAGTAGACGACATGGATGTGGTGGGAACTTGAGATGGAGCCTGGGGGGCAGTGGTCGACAATGTCGAGGTTGACAATAGCAGTGCAGGTGCCAAAGCTCTTTAAGCGGTTTTGGGACCTATCCAGACGCCAATAACCTAGAATGGTCAGTAGCAATTGTGATTTTCCACATCGTCATTAATAACCAGGAAATGGACAGGAATCTCATAGCTTAGCCGTACAACATCGGAATGTGTAACCGGCGGCTCAACCTCCATAGCAGGATGTGCGTAAGCATCAAGACACAGCCGCCTACAAGAAGGAGAATATCGACAGGCAAGCGTTCTTCGAACCGATATTCCAAGTTTGAAGGATGAATTATCGAGTACAATGCTGGGGTAAGCCAGCGGGTGGTTCAAAATATACAAAACTGCGTCACAATCGGCGAGTAAGGGTTTTCGGAAATCGACTGTTTGATGACCGACCTAGATATCACAATTAGATATCATGATGACTATGGCCATGTGGAGGCACAGGTGGGAATGCAGACAATGAACTCGCGTACTTCATATCCAAAACACGTGTTATTTGGCTCCAACTCGCTTTTTCTTTGGCTTCCTCTCCTCTTCGTCCTCTTCGTCCTCTTCCTCATCCTCGCTCTTCTGTGGTCGTTTCCTGGTCGTCGCCTTTGCCTTTGCAGGAGTCTTCTTCGGTTTCACAATCTGCTTCCGCCTAGGCAATTCAGCCTCGTCACTGTCATCTCCGGACGCGAAGGGATCGCTGCCGGCAGCTTTCATCTGCGACTTTATTGGCGCCTTCTTGGACTTCACTTCGTTCTTGCGTTTCTCTTCCTCCTTGTGGTCGCTTGCATCATCGTCTTCTGATACAAACGGGTCATCTTGGACAGACTTTTTCTTGAGCTTGGCGGGTGGTTTTGGCTTCGGAGCGGTGGATTCTCCTTTCTCGGTGGATGTCGTGTTCGTAGAGACGGCCTCCTTCTGAAAATCGAGTTCCGCAAAATAGGCATCCTTAAGTTCCTGTAAGTTAGAGGAGCGACTAGGTCAGGTCCCAGTCCCACGTGACCACAGAAATGAAAGTTTAGACTTTAATTTCGGAGTCCTTCATGAGACTCGTGTTTTTCCATACCTGCGGAAACCATCAATCTTCATAACTTGTCATGACAGGTGAATTGAGAACCTACGGTTGATGGTATTCCAGAAGAATGTTTGGAATCAAGCCCTGGTTATAAGACGGAGATTAATTCAACTGGAGGCCATAAAACCGATGATTCCTCCCTATGAGCGTATAGACATCCGACTTCACGCCACTCAAATTCACGCCGTGGTTCCTCAGCAAAACTTTCATGACCTGAAACCAATTTGAAAATCAGAAATGAGAAATGGAGAGCGGTAAGTGAGAGCGACCTCGGTGACGGCTGGCTTGTCATAGACATCGGGCATATACAAACATATGATATGCTGGTAATTTGGAGTCTCCGCCTCTGGAGATGTCGAAACTTTCGCAGAGAATGCAGACGTTGACGCAAGCGGTCCGGAGATTAACGAAGCTGGAACATGGTGAGCGAGAAAAGGGAGGGCACGTAGAGGGTTAGATCATACCGGCGATATTCGACCATATAACATCCACTCTTTCAGCAGGTGCGAAGATCAACCTACGTGACGATTCAGTCTGGAGGGCGAAGATGAATGAATAAAATTTTACCATTTTCCACACACATAACCGTGCCGTATGGATATCTCCTTCAGTTTCTCGGTGGCTTCCCCTTGGACCTGCGGGTGAGGAAGTTAGCTATGATATCAAGCGAAAGTCCGCGGAGCCTACTTGTTCTCGTATCTCCTTCTTGCTTTTAGCGCCAGTCTTCTTGTTCGATCGTGTAGGGATAGAGGAATCGTTCTGTGTGAGGGAAACCAACACTGTTAGAATAGAATGCCACTATGAGACTTTGCAGAGTTCTTGCCTTAATTTTCTCGACTCTCTCTGTTACCTCCTTCACTGTTGAGAGTCAGAGGACGAAAACCACAAGAATAGAATACGCACACAGTTCTGAAGCTTCTTCCAAAGCAGCTACTTGGTCTCCCTCATTGAGACCAGCAGGAGCAGGCTTCCGCACCCAAATCCACTGTCAATTACACCAATGTCAACAAACGTCCAAGACGAGATAAATTGAGCTGACCGGTTTCGTCCCGTCATTTTGAACCATCGAGGGTTTGTACTGTGCCACCGCAGACGAATCAGCCCCGACGAAGTCAAAGCTATCTGGGTGAACTCGCCTTTCCCAGGAAGTCTTGGACGGAGAAGGTGGAATCCGGTGTCCATGCGTATGGGTATTGCGATGGAATAGTTTCTTCGTTTTTACTCATCTTGTTATGGATACAAGCGCTTAGAGGTATTTCGTGTTGTCGATAGCACAAGTAAATCGTGTATTGTACACTGGCACTCGAATCGTGGCGCAAGATATCTGGTCGTAACGAAGTCGTGATATTCCGTCGTCACAGTCACAACGTGATGGACGCGTCAGGAGACGCGTTGTGTAATAATGTTTGGACCTGTGGCTGATCGCAAGTCAACCTCAGCGCTACATAGATAAGTAAAGGTTTTGCATTCAATGATTTCCATCCACCATCTCCAATGTGAGTAGTGAAGATAGCCGGCACGCTCTGGGAAGTATTGCAAAGAGCCAGTGTGAAGGAATGGTGCCATTGGTGAGCCAAACCACAGGGCATAGTGGGGATCCGGTACCTCCCCTCGTAACCCCGCAAGGATTCATCAACTTGGCAGATCGTGGGGGAAATTGGAGATAACAAGGCACAAGGGAGAAGTGACGAAGGTGATACGTATTCATGCGAACGTAAAAACAGACGCGCAAGAGTCGTTCCACGTTCAATCCACATGCTCGTGTGGTAACCCCAATGGACCTATCGCGAAAGAAACCCGGCTCGGAACTCGAGCTTCGACGAAGCGTCCAAAGGACTCTCTGTATCGCTCGGGAAAACTTCCCCCAGCGAGAGTCGCTTGCAATTGAAGGCTGGCCACTGACATATGCGTCTCTCGGACGGATCTTAAATTTTCCCTCGCCTGGAAGGGTTGACAGTCAATCAAACAACGAAACTTCGAGGGTACTCATCACTGGGGGAGAACCCTGCAATCTCATGACCCAATGCGCGTTAAAACTCGAGGTCGGCGCAAGGTTTTCTCCCTGATGATGCTTACCGTCAAGTAAACCTTCACTTGGCCGGCCCTAAGGCGAGTTAATCCAAGTAAACGTTGTCAGGGAAACGTAGCCTTAGGGAAAGGAAGGAGTTCGATACTGATCGATGGGGAAGTCAGATCCTTCGCCTTTCCCTTGGACTCGTTGGAATCTGAGCATGATCGTGGTTCTTGTTCCTGCCCGGATGGATCCAAGTCGAAGAAGCGAAGGATCATCGTCGGGGGACTGAAAATAGCGACAGGGAAAACTGATAGGGAAAGGGACGCTTGAAGAGTCGTACAAGCATGGTACTCTACATTCCAGACTGAATGGTCGAATCAGCCTGTGCGAAGACATCGATTCCGAGCACAGAATACTCACGGAAATAACGATACAGGAAACGCGAACCCTAAGAGCTAAAGGAATCCGTCATAAGAAGCCAAATCGCCGTTCTAGCTCGGAGCACCCTGATCAGGCAACCTCTCAATCGCATATCTCCTGCTGACGATATACATCAACGGAACTCCAGGGACTTTGCGTATCCGTCTCCTTAATTCACGATCACAAGTGGCGACGATGTAACACCTGTGTGCGGTCACACGCTGCACGAGGCAGTCATCAGCGTATGTTCCGGAGTGCGAGCATGGAAGGCGTTCGAATCTAGGATCTCGTGCAACGCTATTGAGTAATGAAAGCGGGGACAGTCAGAGAGAGTTGAATGGGAGGAAGAGGGTGGAGTTAGCCGTACCGAAGTGCGACACGGTAGCGATGCCCCAGTTTTTCCAGTTCGGCCATTACGCAGTCAGTCACACAAGGTATACCTGTAGCGTAACACCGTGGAGTTGGAGGTGAGTGAAGGTACGAAATGAGAAGAGGTTAGATTTCCACGCACACTTGGCGTATAGACAGTCCATCATCCCACTGATCAATTCCAGCTTGTTTTGCAGGCTGAAGTTGATGAAGTTGGTGTCGATTAGGACTCGGTAGGGGGGGACAAGGGAGGCATTATGGGCCAAGAACATGGAAGATGCAACCTGCTGCCTATTGAACCGACATCCCAACGATGAGAAGAGGGGAAATCATCAGAAGCTGACGTAGGGGGGTTGTGATTGAGTACGAACACTCGGCGGACGGCATTTGCTTTCTCCTCTTCGTCTTTCTTCTTCTGCTTCAGCTGATTCTCCTTCCTGTAGAACACCCTTCCAGATTCGCACTAACCCTCGTGATAGGTTAGTACTCACAATCGAATATCATTCGGGTTTAGCAGACGCTTGACTTGGGCGAATTTTCGGGTCTTTTTGGCCTTTCCCTAAACCAACAGTTGGCCGTTTTGTAATTTCACAACCATTAACGGTGGGGACACACCATTTGTACAGAAGAACAAAAGGCGTGAGTGTCGATGAAGCAAGTTTTTTGTTGGATGTAGAGGAGATCGACCGTGTGAAGCACCAGACCTGTCCACTAGCTGGTCTACATAGTCTCGTGGGTCCCTGCGGTCTAAATTGCCATTTGTGGCGCGCGCTAACCGATGCTGAACAAGATTCCGATCCTTACGCTCGCAAAGTCTTGCCATGAAGATACTGGAACGTTCCTGGCGCCAATCCCAAGTCCGTTAAACCCATCGCAGTGCATTGTGTATCGCCAGACGGCAAATAGCTCCCAACCCTGCTATGGTAGGCCGGGCCCAAAGGCGAAGTATGCCCAGTAATCATCAGACCGTGCCACACAACCTAGCGAGCGCCCCCATCATGCCAACGGCGTTCACGAATCCCATGCTATCCCGGCGAAATCCCCCTTTGTATCATCCCTCTCATCATTCCTCGAGGTTGAAGATCGAGCGCTAAGCCCACTATTGTTGTATATATCCCACAATGTCTACTCCCTTTCGGCTGATGAACAAAGTTAGCCCCGGCATCACACCATATGCTCCCCATCTGTGGTTGGCGGTGCTAAGCCTGACTTTCTGGGAGATTCTCAAGATGACTCCAACACTTGAGAAATTCCGCATAACCACCGCCACAGAGCGACCATGGGCCCAACGGAATCCCACTCTATCAGAGCAGACTGAAGAGAAGGATGAAGATAGACGAACCGTGCAGTACCCCACAAGCAGCGAGAAAGACGAAGTCCAAAAGTGTGACACATGTGAGAAGCGGTGTACGATGGGATTGTCATTCCGAACATCTTCCAGCCAAAGCGAGTCGGATTGCCATGATAAGCCAGTCGGTTGCGCTATAGAGTCTGCTTTGCCATAAACGAGTTACGGCGATTGCAACATCATCAAAGACCTGGGTCCAGTCCTGATACTTGGCTTCACAGCTATGTCAAACTAAACAAATGCAGCTACGAACATTCGGGCTAGCGGGGAGGTGGAAAATTAGTTCTATAACGCCCACAGAGTCATAGTCTGCCCAGAGAGTTGATAATCATGTTAGGAATCGTAGCAGTGTCGAGCATAGCCCAAGCGAAATTCTCGGACGAAGTCGTTCCCCAGTCCTGACCGTAGTTTGACTTTGTTTCAGGGAATCAAGGAGACGACGGTGGAGGGGTGACTCCGCGAGTCAGAGACGGACACGAGGTGAAGTGAAACATTTATAGACCGGGAGAAGATCATTCCCATAGTTGACGACGGCGATGCAAGAGGAACACGAGGGAGCCACAACATAGCATGATTCAGAGATATGCATCCAGGTCGCCACGATATTTCATTGAGGAAATTGCAACGCAGAGTCAGGTGCAGTTAAGCGCTGCACCATTGGGTGAAACGGCGGCAAATCACAGCGTCCGGCCACTTGGAGAATCTGAACTCCGCGATAAATCACTGCGGAACTAACCTCCAGAGCCGCGTTATCTCAGATAGCACTACGCTGTCTTTCGTTACACCACCAACTGGTACAACACTATCGCACTATGACGAATCATAATTATTGGGGTACGAACACTCCCAAAGTTCGCGTAAGTCGATCCAGAATCCTTTAGCGGCCGGATCTCACAGCCATTCGCAGCCGTCGAGGACACTGGGGCGGGCGGATCAAGGGCAGTGTATGTTTATTCCAAAACTCGTTCTGCATTTTTGGAGTCAAGAATCTGTTTCTTGTCCATCCCTTTCTGGCGATGATCGTTCTATGCTTCTCCCAAACGCTCGGGTCTTACGTCGACATGCGATCGACGCAATCGTTTAAATAGCGCCTCCCAACTCTCCCTTCGAGTCATCAGCCCTCCTGTGTTTACCACATCTCCTGAACACCCCCTCATCCCTACATCTACCTATTCTACCTACTACTTCATGGCTATCCTATCGACTGAACGGGTCGTTAACGGCCACTACAGCCATTACCCCAAGTCAGCCGCAGACTCGAAGCCATCACACATGAATGGCTATTCCCCCGTCGTCATGAATGGTCATGGTCCGGCGCTCAATGGCCATACCACACCGGCCAAGTCCTCCGATTTGCTGAAGAAGTTCGTACAAGCCCATCGTGAGCTTGAACATTACAAGTGAGTACACATATCTCACCTTCATATATGCGCATACACTGATCTCCATGTCTCAGGAGCGGCTGCCCCGTCAACGTTGATGGCCATACACTCTCCGTCACCGCCGTCACCGCTGCCGCCCGATACGGTGCGCAGGTCGCGCTGGATCCCTCCTCGACAGTTCGCGGTCGCGTAGAGGCTAGCCGTCACGTGATTCAAGAGAAAGTCAACAACTCAACAAGTGTGTACGGTGTCAGCACCGGGTTTGGTGGGAGTGGTGAGTTCGTCTTGTCTACCACGTCTTTCATTCCACTCATGGTTCGCAGCCGATACAAGGACGGCCGATACTCTGGCACTCGGGAATGCCCTCCTTCAACATCAACACTCTGGTGTACTTCCTTCGTCCGGCGATGCCTCGTCGGTGTTACCCCTCCTGGATCCCCTCGCCTCAACGAGTATGCCCGAGGCCTGGGTTCGCGGTGCCATCCTAATCCGCATCAACTCTCTTATCCGGGGTCACTCAGGAGTGCGGTGGGAATTGATTGAAAAGATGGTCTCACTTCTTCGCGAAAACATTGTTCCCCTCGTCCCTCTTCGTGGAAGTATATCCGCTTCAGGAGGTAAGTCCAATCATTATTCTGGCTGTCTTACCTTTATCCTTACGATGGTTCGGTTTAGATCTTTCACCCCTTTCCTACATTGCAGGGACCCTCGTTGGCAACCCATCTATCAGAGTCTTCTGTGGCGCCCGTTCCTCGTCATTCGGTCCGCGAAAAATCTTGTCGTCCCGACAAGCACTTGCTGAACACAACATCGAACCTATTCCCCTTCAGTCCAAGGAACATCTCGGCATCCTTAACGGCACTGCTTTCTCCGCTTCGGTGGCGGCTCTCGCTTTGAACGATGCCGTACACATGGCATTATTGGCCCAAGTTTGTACTGCCATGGGAGTTGAGGCGTTGTTAGGTACTCGCGGATCGTTTGACCCTTTCATTCACGACATCGCTCGTCCTCACCCCGGTCAGGTAAGCAGTTCGCCGACGTCAATTATACTTTGTGACGTTGACTCATGATGTTTATTCTTAGGTTGAGGCTGCTCGTAACATCCACGATCTTCTCGAGGGCAGCATTCTTGCGATCACAAAGGAGACTGAAGTCAGCATTTCTCAGGATAAGGGCCAGTTACGACAGGACCGTTATCCCTTGCGCACGGCACCGCAGTTCTTGGGTCCCCAAATTGAAGATATCCTTTCCGCGCTTGATACCATCACTCAGGAGTGTAATTCAAGTAAGCCCCCCACGTCGACCTTTTCGACCTCTTGTCTAACCTTAATTTATCAGCGACTGACAATCCCCTCATCGACGGTACCACCGGTGAAGTCCATCATGGCGGTAACTTCCAGGCCATGGCGGTCACCAACGCTATGGAGAAGACTCGTCTCTCCCTTCACCATATCGGCAAACTCCTCTTTGCTCAAAGCACTGAGCTGATGAATCCCAAAATGAACCGTGGACTCCCGCCGAGCCTGGCCGCAACCGATCCTTCCTTGAACTACCATACGAAAGGACTCGATATTGCTACGGCTGCATACGTCGGTGAGCTCGGATACTTGGCGAACCCTGTTTCGACCCATATCCAGAGTGCCGAGATGCATAATCAAGCTGTGAAGTGAGTCTTGGATCGCTTTCATTGATTTACTGTTGCTGATGTTGGCGAAGTTCGTTGGCTTTGATTTCTGCTCGGGCCACGATCAACTCTCTAGAGGTTCTTTCGCTTTTGGTATCGTCTTATCTCTACTCGTTGTGTCAAGGTATGTTACAACGTCCTTCACCATCACTTTGTCTAACATTCGCCTTAGCATTGGATCTTCGCGCGATGCAAGAAGAGTTTGAAGCCGCTGTTACCGATATCATTCGGGAAGAGCT
Source organism: Jaapia argillacea MUCL 33604 (assembly GCA_000697665.1). Lineage (NCBI taxonomy): Eukaryota > Fungi > Basidiomycota > Agaricomycetes > Jaapiales > Jaapiaceae > Jaapia > Jaapia argillacea. The sequence continues at coordinate 232,588 of KL197726.1, forward strand.
CTCTCGCTCCTTCGGAGCTCATCTTCGCTCTTCGAATGACAAGGACGCATTACTCTCCGAGATTCTCCCCGTCATCCGCGAGGCTCTTGAGGAAACGAGCACCATGGACGTCACCCATCGCATGCAAAAGGTTGCAGCTTGTACCACCAACGTCTTGTTCGACTTCTTCTCTTCGACACCTTCTGCCATGTCTTGCATATCCGACTTCCGCAAGCAGTTCGCTCTTCGAGCTACTGTTCTCTTGGAGAAGCTCCGCCACGATTACCTGTCTGGTGCGAAGGGCCCCGCTCCTGCGAGCCCCTACCTGAAGAAGACCAAGCCTGTGTACGAGTTTATTCGTGTGAAGTTGGGTGTCACGATGCATGGCTCTGAGAACGAGAATGTATTTGAGGATGGCTTGGGCGTCGAGGAGATGAACATTGGTCAAAGTGTCAGCTTGATCCATGAGGTAAACTTCTTATACACCTTTTCTTATTCTCCAGAGATTGACTGTTTTTTTTCCAGGCAATACGAGATGGACAACTACAAGATATTGTGGTTGGCTTGTTCCTTTGATGATACCTCTCCTGGGTTTCGTATCGGACAAATCTTGCATCGTAGAATAGTTCAACAAGTACATAGATGTCACATTTGTATTGTATTCCATATGTATTTATCGCCAACACGGAATTTTCGCAACCTTGGTTGCTCACATTATCATTGGCTGAGTGGGCTGGACTCGGAGGTGGTCATCCGATCCTTCCTTTTTGAGTCAGTCACTGAATTTCTGGGAAGTTGTGGGCTTCTTTCGCTTCATGTTGTATTCCTCCTCTTTGCGCGTCCTCAGAGGATATACCACTCGCTCTCTACGCATTCCGACTGGACGATCCTGGTTACACACTCCACCAGTAAGACCCTGGTATCAAAACGCGTATATGGATCCTCCCAAGCCTCTTGATTTCTGGGCTGGCCCGCTGGTATGGATCGACTGTGAGATGACAGGCTTGAATCCGAAGACGGAACGAATACTGGAAATTGCTGTGCGATCCACTTATCTGGCTCCTGCTGTCGGAGCTTGACGCGGCGTGCAACTAGGTCATCATCACGAACGGGAACTTGGAGTTGGTGGATGAAGGGATCGAGTATGTCATTCAGACGGAGAAGGCTGTTTTGGACGGGTACGTTGTATCTTATTATCGATGGATATTAGGTTGACTGGGCGTAGCATGGACGAATGGTGTACAAAGCAGCACGGAAGCGTACGTTCTGGTCATTCCGTTAGCTTTCGTCGTTTCTGACTTGATGACACCTCCCAGTCGGGCTTGACTCAAGCTTGTTTAGATTCACCCCATTCAAAGGACTTTGTAACTGGGAAAGTTCTTGAATATATCAAGACGTGGATACCGAAACAAGGTCACGGTGTGTTGGCTGGAAATTCGGTCCATGCGGATCGTTCGTTCTTGGTTGAAGAGATGCCTGAGGTTGTCGACCATCTACATTATCGGTGCAGTGGGTTTCTCGTTGCCACAGAAGTAACCACTGACTATCGTCTGTCGCTCTGCTGCAACCAGCATCGTTGGTGAGCCCCTCGTAATGAATCCAATGCTGATACTCGCCACTAACGTTCGATTTTTAGACGTATCATCTATCAAAGTGAAATTCATCTCGTCCGAAACCTCTACGCCGTTTCGCTCATATGTTACCTTTAGGAACTCTGCCGCCGGTGGTATCCTGCTCGCCTGCCACCGAAAGAGCACTTTTCTGGCAGCAACCACAGGTATGATATTCCACTCACCCACACGAATGACTGTCCATTCTATCCACCTATATCTTCTGTCCAGGGCTTTGGACGATATAAAGGGATCAATCCGAGGTCAGGTTCTGTGACATGGCCAAATCCACTTGTGCTTATACACCTCTTCAGAATTGCAATACTACCGAGAGCATATATTCATCCCCGCGGATCCTCCAAAGGCGAAAATACCCTGAAATTGACCGTAGATCGGCCGTCTGACATCGTCTTTTATCTCAACGTCCTGCGAATCGTTGTATTCAGGCAGACACAGATGGCTTTTGCCACAAACCTTGTCACGCAATGCTTAATCTTCGCATTGTGTATCGTTCACAACCATCCTCTCTTTGACAACGTTTTTGTTTTGCCGACTCGTTTTATAACGAGTTTCCAATTCCGATCTAGGAGCCAAGCCCGTCTGACCTGGAGATGGACTTCAACCACCCGAGTCCGCATGCAGCGTCACTGGCCATCGATAGATCACTGACGCCTCCTTCACGTCGTACGGCGTCGCTCTTGAATGCTCGAGTATGAAAGGTGCTGAATGGAATCTTCACCAACGGCAATGCGCATTCTCACGTTCTTCGATCTGGGTGAATGGAGTAGTTGAGATCCTGGACACTTCCTGAGACCGGTTGGAAGTGAATCGAGTAGCACGATCTTGGACTTCTTAGCAGTCGAGTAAACAAACCAAAGTCATTTCCAGATCTTGGGCGCATGTCAGTTGACCTGGGCCTTACGGACAAACACACTTGGTAACACTTGGTGGCCTCCCAACTTCAGGCTGCTCATCTGCGTAGTCCTGGCTGGTCCTCAAAAACCTCTTCTTCAAACACCAGCACTTGTCCTTCGCTCTGTTATCGTACAAGATTTACGGGGAGACTCACGAGATCATTCCTACTACGCGGTCACCGAAGTCACCGAGACTCCCCAACATTTTCTTGGAAGTCTACCCGTCCATGCATGGCCAGAGATCGGGAAGGTTGAACAGTTGATGACCTGGATTGTGCTGGGCAGTAGGGGAAAGGAGTGCCGGCGCCGGGCGCCTGCCCACCCGACAAGTTTAGTGCGGCGTCGAGACTCTGAGAGCTGGACCGTCCATTGACTCCTTCACGACGATCCACCACCATCTCCAAGCAATTGCTTACACCCCCAGCGCCCTTCTTTGCCCATAGTACTGTCGTCTCTGTGATTGGAGGAGTCATACCCAGGAAAGATCAAGATGGCAGACTGCTTCACCACTTTGGCTCGCATTTTGACCTTACCCTTGTAAGTTCTCGCAATCTGGCAAGTGTTCATATCTATAACCGCTTTATCCAGGGTTTCCATCGATATCCTCCCTGGATACGGTCACGAATGGGTGGATGCGGATGCAGATGCAAGTCTTGCACCTTTCCTACTCAAAGATGGAAATCTGGGTATCCCTCAGAAGGCCCTCGTTCAGGCTTATTTCGTGGCGATCGAGTCGTTCAAGTTCGCTCGAAAACGAATCAGTATCGATCAGTTCGCTGTGGAAGATGCTGTCTCCTCATCCAGCGTCATTGTCCTCACCAATCCTGCCCATACAACTGCATTGGATGTCAGGAAGGCGCTGGTCAAGCGGAAGGTCTTGGATGCCAAGAAGGAGTTGGAGTTTACCACCGCTTTGCTCACCATCCGAGAGAGCTCGAAGCAGTCGATAATGTGGCATCATCGGAGATGGTTGTTGCGATATATCTTCACTGGAGATGTCACCGTTGCAGATGGCGATCTTACCGACGTGCATTTCCCTCCAGACCTTTTTCGACGAGAATACCGCCTCGTTTCAGCTGACTGTGAACTTTACGACCGCAACTACTATGCATGGGCCCACCGTTCCATATGCTCCCGAGCACTTGTCGCTGCAATCTCCTCCTCCACGTCGAAGGATGAAGCCTCGCAATACATGTCCGTTCTGGAGGATGAAGTCAACGGGATGCGGACTTGGATCGAACAGCACGTCTCAGATTATTCGGCTGTCCAATACTTTCACAATCTCCACGATTATTTGCGTCAACTGCCATTCTCAATGATTGAAACGGTCCTCCCTCTCATATCTGGGACAAACTCAATGTTGTCGCATGCATTCCCTCTCTTGAGACGGTATGCGGACCACGAATCCCTGTGGTTGTACTTGCGCAGTGGGATATCGTTCGTTCGAGATGGAGATGAATGGCCGAGGGAGGAGATCCAACAGTTTGCACAGATGTGTGCCTCGTCGTCGGGTCCCTTGGAGGGGAAGTCGATAGCTTTTGCGAATGATCCCAACAAGATCGGCCGGAATGCTCGGCTCTTCTTGTTATGGTTGACTCGTCATGTACGTCCTGCTCTTCCTGAATAAACAGCAGAGTCCTAATTTTTGGATATGTTGAACATCCAGACCGGACATGAGAGCTAAAGACGATACTGAGGCAGTAAGGGTTTTCGAAGAGATGGCGATGATAAACTTCAGGATGTACGTTATGACCAGCAGTAATCTGTCTATGTGTATCGCAGAGTTGGATGAAAGGGTCTGAGATGACTTTGTACAGCGAATGGCGTATTCGTGACATGCACGAGTGAGGTATACTAGATGCTAGTGAGTGAATGCGGATATCAGCAAGAACGAATTGGACAAGCCAGATCAAAACCTCTGTAAGAAGACTATCATCGTCAACCTTTGTGTACGTCGGAACCGTCACACCAGGTCGTCTCACCCATCCAGACCATATATGTCGGCCACGTATCAACTCCTCCCTCTCAATCCACTTGATCCGAAAAAGAGCGCCCACGTTGGAGTGATCTATCAACTCGTTCTCCAATGACCTATAGAGGACATCAAGAGCCTCCATGAAGAGAAAGCGGGGTCGGGGGGATAGGGATTCCTCCGAGGGATGGTGTGGCATGTTGTTTGAAGAGGGAATACCAGCGGAAGGAAAGATTACTGCTGCCCATGTGGACGTCCTTCATGACAAACTCGTAGCCGAGAGGGAAGAAACCTACCATTTCCCAGTCGATGATTGCCTTCACATGAACCACATCATCACCTGAGATGGGTGTGGAAACAAGGATGTTTCGAGGCTCCAGGTCGTTATGGGATAGGACGACAGGATGCAAGAGTGATATAAGATCATCGTGGGGTATGTGCACTGCAGCGGGTTCGTCATTCACCGGGGTAATGGTGATACTGCCGTCTGCGATCGCATGGAAGGTTGCGATCGGCTTAGATCCTCGACCATTCAGCGCATTGGTGATGCCTTTCAACAGATCTGGGACGTTCTGAAAGTAGCCAACATCGGGACCACCCAACGCTGTAGCAGAGACGTTGGGCGACTCCAAGTTCTCCACAAATGGGGTGCCTTCCAATATCCTTCGGACACGCGCATCGGAGGGGCTAAGAGAGTACAAATTGTTCATAGCGCCGACAACTTCCTTCACGATGGTGGACTGCTGGCGCTCTGTAAGGACGTCCCAGACGGCCTCGAGGGTGACGGAATCTGGGATGAAGGCAGTCACGGAGTACTCGGCTTCGATGCCATCACTTGTCCTGGTGACCCCGATTTCGGTCACCTCAGGGACAAGGTTTGGGATAGCAAGGGCTGCAACTTTCTGCAGCGCTGAGACGGTGTGTAGGCGCCGGCGAGACCCATCACTTGACGAAACTTCAAGGCGAACAACGAGATCCTTGGATAGAACCAATGGAGATGGGTTGTCGAATTTCGCAATGAAGATACAGGTCTCGTAAGTCTGAGCAAGGATGGTAATGGATGCGGGCGCCGACGCTGGAAAGATGTGACTCAGGATCTGGTTGTCGGGACCGAGGTCCTTTGAAGGGGTGGTTTGGGACATAGCGTATTGAAAGGCCTGGCGTTAGAATGGCTGTTAAGGTTAGACTAGCTGGCGACTGATTGAAGTGCACGTACAATCTGGAATAGTTATTGGATCACAAATCCGGAAGCGCCGAAGAGTGGGGTACTGAGCAAGATAAAGGGCAGAAGTCCCAATATTGTCTCCAAGAGAACGCAACGGACTAAGCTTTTCAGGGATGCGCTGAACGTCAGCCCTAACCTGGTTGGGGGGCGCCCACAGTGGTCAACCGGTCACGGTCGATGACGGATGTGCCATCATTCCACAGGCTTTCTGGCCTCTCCACCGGAGGGTTCGCGCCATGATGAACCGTGAAATCGCAAGTCTGTGATTGTCATAACATCCGGTACTGAGATAGTAGTGGTTCTCGAAGAGATGGCGATGATGAACTTCACGATGTACGTTACGACCAGTGGTAATCTGTCTATGTGTACCGCAGTGCTGGATGAATGTTGAATTATGGACACGTACAATATCTGGGTACCCATTACCGCTATCCTGAGAAGGGAAATGAGAATGACCGTGGTAGGGAGAGAACAAATAGATTGAGGATGAAATAATTCAGGTGAAAATATGCGAGAAAACCGGTGAGAGCTGATGTGCATGCAGACTGGTGGTTGTAACATGGGTGTTCTTTCCTTCCTTTGCTTCGAGTTAAACTACCCCTATTCCGCGTGTAAATGCCTAAACGGAGGAGAGCGATCAATAACGGAAAGCACATATCAAAGAGGGCACATACTGTCCGAGGACTTTGTTCATCGTGAACATGTCAATTTTATCTCGACTGAAAACCGCCCTCAACTTTTCGTCGCACATGATTTCCTTCTTGTTTTCAGGATTCTGAAGCTCGTTGCCCTTGATATATACCCAGAGTTGTTTGACGACCTGCGGTCGGGAGAGCTTGTCAACTCCAACCACAGCTGCGAGAGATTCACTGAAAATAAGAGCAAGGTGATACACGGTCAGATATCCAGACGAAGATTATGGCGAGAAATGACTCACCTCAGACCGTACTCCTTCGCGAATCCACCCTTGGCACCTCCTCCTCCAGCTTTCTTCTTCTTGGGCGACCCTTCTCCCTCTTCCCCATCAGAATCGACAGTCGCGGCACTCTTTTTCTTCTTCGTCCCCTTCTTCGCCCCATTACTCTTTGCCTTACCAGTTGCAGCAGCACGCGAACTCCGCGCACGTCCATTCAACTCATTCTGCAACTGTCTCGCAATCTCTGCATCGTTCGGCTCCGCCTTTGAACCCTTCTTCGCCTTCTTCTTAGGAGGCTCCTCTCTTTCCTCCCCGTCCGTCCCATCATGATGTTCATCCCCGTGCTCATCCTCCGTGTCATCCCTTCTCCTCTTCCCATTTTCCTCGTCTTCATTGCTCCCACCATCTCCTCCGCCCACTTCCTCGTTATACTTTTCAAACACCTCGGCAATCACGCGGTCTATCTCATCCTTGTTCTCCTTTACGACAGTAGAAGTTAAGGAAGAATCAAGCTCCATAAGCTGTTTCCGAACGCGTTTTGCGCTGATGGTGGTGAGATCCGTCCCAGGGGCCGACAAGATTTCCCGAATCTTGGGTTCGAGAGTGTCTGCATCGAAGGACATTGAGGTAGAGTGACGTAGAGGTAGATGGTAGCAAAGGACGGAGGATATGCGGTACAAGCGAGACAAGTTTTTGACTTGTTCTCGGTGTTCTTCAGAATCAAAGTCGCGTCAGAGTCAAAAGTCACGCGTTACGTACTCAAGAGCCGCAGGCAAAGTCCACCAAACAGGAAATGTGGCAGCCAAAGTAAAAGCATTCTATACAAGAGGCTGCTGCATCTACAAAATCATCGTAGAATAGCCCAATCATCCCTGGCAGGATCCCCAGGAGGCGGGAACAAACCAAGGTCTGGTTGAGGAGGAGGAGGAACTCCTTGCTGTCGTGCACGTTCCTGTTCCTCTCTACGTAACCTCTCCACATACCTCCCCCGATAGTAAATCAACACCGAAACCAAAACACACAGGAAAGCCAAGAGGAAAGTCTCCCCAAACTCGTCGACCTCTTCTTCCCCACGATGTCCTCCTCGTAGCGCACCCTCAAAATAGTCTTCAGGGCCAAAATCGCTGTCTCGTTCAGCTTCGGCGTTTCGACGTTCTCTAGCCCACTATCGCCGATAAGCAAACTATTAGTATCGCGAGGTCCAATTCAATCCAAGAAGATTGATCTTACCTGGACAGGATCTTCTTCTCTCCTCTGAGCCTGACCATCACCACGTCTCCTTCTATCAAACTCTTCTCTCGCTTTACCCATATACCAAGGCCCACCATCCTCCTCGAACTCCTGCGCGACAACGTCCTCATTCAACGTATACTCTTCATGGGAACCACCATTGTCTTGTCTTTGACCTTGATCGTCACCACTACCAGCAGCGATCTCCCTATTCTCTCCACCCTGGCGGCCACCCGGTCCCTCTGCGATGAAAAGAAGAGTAGGTGAGCGTGAGGAGCCGAGGATAACGAACGACTCAAACGCACCATACTCGTCGTACTGCAACAAATTAAGCCCACCAGTCCCCCCACCAAGCGTATGCCAAATACTCCTCGCATACAACTTGACCAGAGATATCAACACAGGAAGATAGGCTTCACTATTCGTCTCCAACGCCAAATCATAATACCTCTTGGCCAAATGAAAGTCCTAATCACCCCACCAACAATCAGTATCACCTCTCATGGAACACGCAACACACACAACGGGGCTCACCTGAGGAACACCAACCCCATTCTCATACATCCACCCTAAGTTCCACATCGCCAAAGCACTCATCTGGGTCTGTGCAGCAGCTTGGTAATACCCCGCAGCTTTCTCCCATCTCTTCCTCTCCTTCTCCTTTTCCCCACCTTCCAAATGCTCGTCTGCAACCCCCAAACCATGATAATAATAATCCCCAACTTTGACTAACGCATCGACGTTATGTTGAGCCGCAGACCTTGTATATTGAGTTAGGGCAAGCCGAGCAGTGGTGTTCGAAGTAGGCGATAACGGGGTACCCCTCAGGAGAGAAGTATCTAAAAAACCAAAGTTAAAAGTCAAGTAAGATGGAAGAGCGGACGAGAAAACAGTACCCTGATCCAAAACAAACGCCAAATTATTCTGCGCAACTTCCACTCCCCGCTCAGCCGCAACCCACCATTTCAAAATAGCAACATCTTTCCCTCTCTCAGTCCCCGAATTCCAAGCATCCTCAGCCTCCCTAACCAAATCCCCATTCCAATCAACATCCCATACCGCCCTCCCCCCTTTCCCTGCTCTCACCCCAAAAGCAGCTTTATTGATCTCATCTTGAGACCAAACACCCCTCTCAGCAACAACCTTATAAAAACTAACCGCAATCGCACAACTGCCCGCTCCAGCTCCCCCTCCCACCCCCGTCGTTTTCGAATGAGCGAGGTAAAGACGGTATTGCGAAGCGTGGATCAAAGCGAGGTAATAATATGCTTCCAACGGCGAACCGTTCCTTAACGCAGTCTCGAAATAAGTTTGGGCAAGTTTCAGTTCGTTGCGGACTGCGAAACCAAATGGGGGTTGAGTGACCAAGAGGGTGAACGAAGGTGGACAAGACTCACAATAATGATATTTCCCCCTATTAACTTGCGCCTCCGCCAACTCCTGCCCAGCAGCAACATCAAAATGTATCAGCGCCCTCTTCTCATCAACCCTCCCCTTGCCCCCCTCTCTCCCATCCCCACCGGGTATCAACCCATCCCTCCACATAACGCCCAAAGCATTATGACACTCCTTATCCCCAAACTCCGCCCCTCTCTCAAACCACATCTTCGCCACCCCAACATCCCTACCCACACCCTCCCCCCTCAAATACATCCTCCCAAGGTACCCAGCAGCAGCAGCTGCATACCCCACCGGTCCGTCCTCCCCACCATCTTTCGCGTGATTGGTCGCATCGCGGTCTTTGGAGGGTGAGTAGGTTAAGGGGTTGATGGGGTCTTTAGGCCAGATTTGTCGAGCGATTCGGAGGAAGTAATAGCGCGCTCGGGCGAAATCGCGTGGGAGGGCACCGACGCCTTCGCCTGAAGAGGCTATACCGCCGTATGAGGCGTAGAGTGAACCTTGGTAGAAGATCTTGCCGAGACGGTAGGCGAAATCGGTCTCGCCTCTGTCGGCGTTGAACTGTGAGGTGAAAAGCGGGGTTGGTTAGGGAGTGGGAAGGTTGGGAACGATAAATCGCGCCGTGAAGTATACAAAACCACTTACGATATAATATTCCAAGACATCCTCCCATCCCTCTCCCGCCATCCTAGCAGCAGCAGCCCTAATAGCAGGTCTCTGAGCGTTCAAACCCGTCGAAGCTACCGAAGCTCCTGGACCTGATAACGATAACAAAACACACGCATGGAATGTCGGCAGACAACGAAAAGTGAACCAATCAGTCTCTTTTTTACCAAGGTTCAGAACACAGTGGGGGGGGGGGAGGAAACGCACCATAAACACCCCCAACCAAATCCGATAACTTTGTATGAGTCAAAGGTAAAGTCATATGTAAAGGCAAGTTGGGAGCCAAGAACGCTGCGAAAGCTAAGGGGGGTGGGGTGGGGGAGGTAACGTTAGTGAAGCTGAGTGAAATGGAGAGGGGGAATGTAGGGACGAGGTGAAACGAAACGAGAACGAGAAATGAGAGAGATGAGGGAAGGGCTCTGGCGAGTCTGTCAAAGCAGTGTGTCCTCCCCCCTCCTCCCCCCTCCTCCGCCCAAAAAACAGAAAACAAAACACAAAACCACGCATCCCGAGCCCCATCACAACCCCCTCTCTAAAGCCCCCAAAAAAAGCAGGCAAAAAAACTCACCTTGTTCCCCAGCAGCTTCATACCACTCCAACGCCCTCCCACACACTTCCTCAACCCCAACCCCAGCCCAATATTTCCACCCAAGCGCCATCTGAGCTCCCTTATCTCCTTTTCTCGTTTCTTGCCGTTGGGTGGGGGGTTCTTCTTTGCCTGCACCCTCTTCTTTACCACTTGCATCTTTAGCACCTCCGTCGTGACCGCTTTCCTCGTGACCGCCTTCGTCGCTACCACTGACACCCGAACCAGCAGCAGGAGCAGCGACACCGGTCTCCCCACCGACTCCAGCAAAGGTGTACCAAAGGAGGGCTCGGGCTTGGTCGATGGGTACTACGTCTTGGTAGCCTGATGCGTGGAAGAAGGCGAGGAGGGATTGGGATGTTGGGGATCCTGTGGGATGGGGTTAGTTAATGTTCGTCAGGGGAGGGGGTAGAGAGAGAATGAGAGAAGGAGAAGGAGAAAAGAGTGGGAAGGAGAGGAGAGGAAGGGAGGAAATAAGGTTTCAAGAATTGAAGACTCAAGATTTGACAATTGTATATAGCCTCGTAAGGAGGATGGACCAAGGTCGAGTGTGGATGAAATGAAGGAATGTGGAATGGATGAAATGGAGGGCGGTCGAAGCAAGGGGTCAATACAGGACGTCAAGCAAAGGAAACGAGATGAGACGACGAGTAAATGGGATGAATGAATGAAGGAACGTACCTGTAGCTTGTGCATGTTTGAGATAAGACGTATATGCCAGACGGGGATTTTGTGTGAAATGGGGTGTTGGTGGGACCTTTTCGGTGAGGGTTAGAGTGAGTTTATGTGAGCGAAGGGGAGGTAGGTACAATACAAAGAGTCGTGCAGTGATGAAGTAATGAAGGACAACTCACCAAAGAAATCTGTCCAAGGACCCACCAAGCCTCCACGTACCCCAACTCGCCAGCATGTTCAAGCAAATCAACAACTTTCACCGCTCTCCCTCTCAGTTCCTCCTCCCCTTTCCCCCTCTTCCCCCCACCACTCCCCCCACCACCCAACCCAAGCGCCCGCACCCTCCCAACCAACCTCTCCCCTTGAACTCTCAATTTCATCAATATGCGCAGGGCGGAAGCGAGTGGACCTGGGCCTTGTGGGTTTGGCAAGATTGCGTTCCATATTTTGTTCTGGTATGGGGAGTGGGAGTTTTGTGAAGAAGATGAGGAAGAAGGGAAGAAGAGGGAGGGAGAGGAGGGGAGGGAGGAGAGGGAGGAAGGGGGGAGGGATGTTAGTTGGTTTAGGATGTGGAGGGCTAGGCGGTAAGATTTTTGGGCTGGAGATTCAGGCAGTTAGTTGGTGTTGGTTGGAGAGAGACGGAGACGGACCTTCTGCCATGTGATCAACGGATTCTTGAGGATGGTCGTTGGGTGTTTCATGGTCACCACTGCCTCCCTGGTGTTGATACGCGTTTGAAAGGGTGGAAGGAGCAGGTGTAGATGATACAGAGGCGCTGGACTGGTGAAGACATGAGCGACGAGCTGGTGAGTGAAGAAAGGACGGACCTCGAGTGGATGTCGTTGTTCGTCGCGTGGCTGGGCATTGCAGCACACAACAGCGAGCAGTGCCAGTCCAACGACCAGCAGCCAGCGATGCATATGTCGTTTCATGGCGGGTCAGTACTCCAGTCGTTACTGGGTCAAGCACAACCACGAGGACACGGAGGATGCAAGTGGCCACGTCAAGCGACGGAGGTTGCCACGTGTTTATCTTATCAGCGGAGATCCATTGCGGCGCATGAATATGCCTCTGTCCCCATCCTTTCTTCGATTACTTCTCTGCTCTAATCTGACTCCCTCTTCGCCGATGCCAGTAGCCACGCAGAAATTATTTCCATGCAAAGCCAAATCGCGCATACACCCTGCGGTCACGAGAATTCGCGACTAGTGGTTCCAGACCACGCAAACACCATTTCTCAACCCTTTCCGTGCTCTTCAGCATGCTTTCGACGCGTCTCATCGTCACCTCTACTTATTAATGTCATCCCTCCACTCCCACGTACACTCTACGATCCCCTTAAGTTGTTCCGCACCTCCGGCCTCCTGCACTTTACCAAATGTCTGACAATTAAAACCTACCTTCCCATCCACCTGCGACGAGCTACCGTTCTTTGAGGGTCTCATCCAAACCACGGCTGTGTTGTTTGCATGCGTTTAAAGCGTAGCCACCCAATTTTTTTCCTCGCCTAGTCCTACTTCTCGCATCCCTGCTGCCCCCATTACAGTCTCAACATGATCCCATCAAGTCAATCCCCCAAGTTCTCGGGAGTTACAGTTGGATCCCTCTCCTCACAGGTGGAAACAGAATGACCATCGGATCAAGCTAAGCCACATATCTTCCAGTCGGCGACATTACAGAGTTCCCAAAAGGCTCAGTGGTTCACGACCTCATATCCTCTGGACCACTGCCATTAGCAGATCCGGACGATCTGGACGTGCCAATACCACTTGCTTACAGAAAATCGCACAAAAGACAGTCCCACTCACCGAACGATTAACGACACATTACCTCCCTCCATGGCGAAGAATGCCCCAAGACTTCAATGGGTGTTTAACGATCACGCCAACAGGAGAGGGGCGAGATAAGGAAACATCTGCCAAACTTCATTTAGCGTGGGTGGTAACCCTTCACGAACTCGACGACCACTTACTCCTGTACTCCGATGGGTCGATGCTCAACCTCAATGGAACTCGACGAGTTGGGGCTGGACTGGCTGGTTACTGTCACGGCCATTCGACCTTTACAAGGACGGTAGGTATGGGCACAAAGGCGGAAGTCTATGATGCGGAAATGGTGGCATTGATGTGGGCAGCACATGACGCCATCAAGTATGCAGAGACTCACCCCAAGGTGAAACACCTACACTTCTTTGCAGACAACAGTGCCACGGTTCAGGCAGTATTCGAACCAAAACTCAGAGGTGGGCAAAGCTTTGCTATCCCATTCCGAGAAACAATCACTGGTTTTCTCGATTCAGATGGAACCCACACTGTTAAGATAGCATGGACCCCTGGACATCAAGATATTCCAGGCAACAAATGTGCAGATGCACTTGCAAAGGACGCCGTTACGTTAGCCTCAGAGAGTCCACATGCAACGCTAACACATGCAAAACGAAAAGCAAAGGAGGTAACACTCCAGGAATGGAGGTGAGAGTGGAAACTCCACCTCATCGTGGAAGCCACCAGAATGCTTCGAATGGCTACTGCGGGAGGTGTATGGAAGGGTGACCCAATGCAGAGTGGGACATGCATTCATTGGCGAGTACTATGCCCAATTCCATATTCCTGAAACTGTTGACTGCCCATGCGACGAACTTTATCAGACACGGGAACATATCCTCAGGGAACGTCCACATTACGACGAGTACCGACATATCTTATGAGATGTGTCGGAATAGATATCACTTCCGGTCATCCTTGGAACTCGTAAAGGCATCGATGCCCTCGCGAGTTTCATTGGTGAATCGGGAGCATTCACGAAAACCGGAGAACCTCGAACCAAAAAGTTTGAACTCCCGCAATTCGACGACGAACCGGATCCCAATATATCTGATGACGACGAGTCCGATGGAGAGGGATAGGAATCCTCATCAACCATCAAATATCATACTACGGGAGCGTCTGGTTGTGAGGCCACACTCCCGGGATTCAAGATACCCCTTCCCACCATACTCGACAGTTATCTCTTACCACAGCGAGTCACCCCCTTGTGGGAATGAGTAGCTGCGACAAGCCACCCACCGGAGTCCCATTCCCTTGCCCGAAATTCTTATTTCGTTGTCCATTTTTCACCCTTGTGCTTATGGGCACATGCTCCACGTTATGCATCGCAATCGCCGACCCCTTTTTATTTCCGGGCACAGTACTGTACATGCCTTACACCCAACACCTTTACAATACAATTCCAAAACCACCCTACCCCAGATACCGTAGATACAAACCAGGAGGGATGGTTCATAACATTACTTACTGTAAGGCAACAGTAGGATTAGTGATGGACCACCGCGTCTTAGCTTGTAGTTAGCTTGTTGCGGGATACAAACCCAGAGTTCATCATCATCATCATGGACCACTGCCATTCATCCCTTGGTGGAGAAATATCCAACCCCGAATTGCCCAACCCAATCACGACCATTTTAGCCTCGATTTCCTCTAGTCCCTCTCTTTATCCCCATCAATCACTCAACTCGGACCACGTCCCACTATTGCGGAAGCTTGATCAATTGTCGGCTCTCGCCAAACCCTCTTTCAGATCTCCCAACAACTCGGTTATACCGCCCATCCGTTTATTGCACCCTCGACCCCCCCCCCAACATATTGCAGCCCTCACTTGTAGCCTACCACCCATCACAATCTCTATCTTCCCATCCTGGCTACATATTGCCCCGTCGACACCCTACATCGTCTGTCTATCGCAGCTTCCTCATAGTCGTCTACAACAGGCCTCGATATCCCCATCGCAATCGTCTGCGTATCCCCCCCCCCGTCGTAGCCGCCCCAGTGTCACAGCCGTTCATCCTGCCCATCCCAGCCTCAATACTCCATGGCCTCCAAACCCAACCCCCGCCACCCCCCACATAGTCTCAGTTATCTTGACAAGAGCGAGATAGTCTTGGGTCCGAGGATTTTTTCCGTAGACAATAGAGGAGAGTTCCCAGGTGGGTGGGGGGTTCAGAAGGAAGCAAACAATGCGAGCCTGGGGCTACTTGAAAGGGGTTTCTCGCCCCCTGTACACAATCAGTTCCCTGAAGATACGAAGCAAATAACATTTCACCAGTCATATACCAATCAAATGATAATCCATCGAAATTCCACCTCAACAATCCTCCAAGAGACCCTCCAGTCCTAAAACTTGGCACGAAGGATGAACATCAGGCGGTCCTCTGTGAGGTTCATTGAAAGCTGTGGATATACCAGTGAGATAACACCGTCAGTCCAATGGAATGACTCCAGCAAATATCTAACTCACAATATTCCCTCAGTGTGAGATCTATCCCTCGTCCACCACAAATACCCCGAAGCAAACTAGCTCGCTCCTCCCATCCCGGCCCCGCACGCCATACACGACTTTCACCTTGAACGACCAACACCCTCAACGCCTCAAACACCCTCTTCCCAGACCGCAAAAGCGAAATCAAGTACTCTATAACACTCCACGGCGAAAAGGATGAATCCAACGCCCAAATGCACGTAATAACGAGTGATTCGAGGTTGGGGATACGAGCGACGGTTGGGGGTAGAGGAGGGACGGAGCTCGAGTATGATAATTCGTTCAAGAAGAGTGAGAGGTGCTTGAGTGAAGTGAGCCGTGTATAATCGACGAGATGGATTTCTCGGTGAAACAGGCCGGTGTCGAGGTGTAACACCTCTAGGGTCGACGCAAATGGGTAAAGAGAGACAGAGATATCAGCATCATTTTCATCCGACCACGATTCGTCGATATCAATTTGTTTGAGGGCGGATACAGGTGGTCGAAAGACGATATTACGGTCGACAAACCGACAAAACTTGAGTTGAAGTCTTATCAATGAAGGACAAGTTGGCCAGACGAATGAATTGGCCAAAGCGACGTGTATAACCGAGAGTTCTTCGAGCAGAGGGAGGACGACGACGACGGCGGCGGGGGTGTCGGATGGATGAAATAGGGAATCAGGAGATAACGCAAGACCATCAAACACGAACCGCCTCAAATTCTGTAATTGATGTGGTTGAAGTGTCATACCCAAGAATGCTCCCCTTGGAAGATACCGGGAATCGGGATCATCTGGGTTAGGGAGCGGTCGTAGTGCCAATGCCTTTATAGAAGGCACAGTTCGGAGGATCGAACAAAAGTCGCGCACGTATCGAGATGGCGCCTTTGGTCTCCTGGGGTCCAAACGTGGGATCATCAGGACGATGGTTCGAACGTAACTAGAAAGATCCCCTCTCCGCCTTAACGCCCGTAGCAGCAGATCCACGGCGAATAGATAAACGATCGGCCGTGAATACAGCCTGGCTACACCATAGTGGTACCAAGTCCGACAAACGAGGATAGTGGAGGCTAAATTTCCTTGGTGAGATATGCATTCGTCCAGTAGCGAGCTTCCGGGAGAAAGGTATTGAAATATCATGATGATCACCTCTGGAGGAAGCGTCGACTCTTGTGCCTGGGAGATTGTTCTAGTCCTGGTCCTTGCATGCCGCAGTCGAGAGATTGGACATTTCCAAAATCTCTTCATTTCGTTGGCGGGATGTCTTGAAGAGATGAAAATGTTGAGATGAATCCGGGGGGTGGTACGGCAAGGTCGAAAGGAAGTGTCGACGCACCAGTAATCCTTCTCATAAACAAGATTCTTGGAAAGACCTGACTGTCGTAACGAACTTGCAGGTGTGCGTAATTCCAGGTGGCGTTGAGGAGAGAAACACAGTGCACCCAATGTTGAACCGACCGCCACGTGTTGCCGCGCATACTGAATCAGGAAGGATCGTATTTCGATCGGACTTCCAAATCTCCCAACCACCCAAATGACTTCACACCATGGTCAAGTTAACGTTGAGTCCACAAGATCAGTACAATATCCCATCGTCACCAGCAGTTCGGGTTCCCGAGCTACCGTCCGCCTATTAATCCATAGTAGCAACTATGCTCTGAATATCCACGCTCCCATGGTCTCCGAAGTGTGTGGCGTAACTCCCTTCCTTGTGATTATACGCTGAGAGCAATCCAGTCAGATCCAGCTAAATCCATGCTGCTCTCTGACGCATTTAGGGGTGTCGTAGTGGTAAGCAAGACATTTATTGTTCCATACCTTTCTGTCATTTATCTTTGCATAGGAACCCCGAGATATTAACCAGGAAATTGTAACAACATCGTACCCTAATCGCGTCTTCCACCTCTTTGCGACGGCCGGAGCCGTGCAAGGACACAATACACGATTCGTCTCCCATCTCATCAATGAAAGAACCAGTGGATCAAGACCGGAATTTGCAACTCACGATTAGCGAAGAGACTCGAAAATTGTTTCAGGCCTCGTGTAGGATTTCATTGAAGGAAACTTGCAAGAATCGTTAGCCTGGGTCACTACGTTGAAAACGGTTTCCGGTAAGCGTCACTCCCACCTCTCACTCTCCCTCAAGTAATCGGTTCGGTTTCGAAAGTCTTCCATGAGCGTGGAACTCAAGATTTGTGTGACCTCGTTAGAATCACTGGTGATTCGTTATATTGCCGATCATTGTTTCAGACTTCGGTGAGTTTCTTCTGAAGATCACCGTGTCGTCGTTTCTGACGAATCCGTATTGCACGTAGCTTACAGAGACCACTTGATCCAGATGAGAAAATGGGCACGCACGCACAATGATCCAAGGTCTCATGCTCTCCAACGTTGATGCTCCCTGAACATTTCCCCTTGGCTCGAAAACCATGCCAGGGGCGGTAGGGACTCTCCACTTATAGATTGATGGATGAAGGACAACTCCGATCGATAGGTCTTTAACATTTGCTACCACTATGGGGTGCGTCGGGATTGAAACTACCTCTGGGAGGTGCACATGGGGTAAATCTTCTCAGTCGCCGGCAGTGGAGGAGACCTACCGGTCCGAGATGGGGCGTTAGACGGGGAAAAGAAGCACTGCGGGCCTGGAGCCATGCATCCGTCATTGGATCGTTGGCTCGAGGGGACTGATTGGGAGCCACCCCAAGTAAGTAGGGCCAGCGTCAAACCAGTCATGATGGTTCGGACGACTGAAAATATCAACAGAAAAGCAAAGTTGAAGGTCACTAATCGGAGATGCGATAGGACGAGGACTGCTCATTAGGCCTGAACAAAAGCGGAGGATTAAAGTTCGGTCGATCGTGGGATTTAGAGGGCATGCTGGCCCCAAGTGTCCACTCACGGGTGGGTCAGACTACCTTTGCTTTGCGTTCCGAAGTCACTCGACTGTTGTCTCAATCACCTCCATTCTCAAACGAACGATGTGATTGGGATGCTGTACAGGTCCCCCACAATAGCGATACAGGGTTTGTCGCTGTTAACGTTGCGTCACTAAAGTCTTGATGACTGAGCCCCAATTAACAATAGATCATCACCGTCAATCACTAAACCCAAACCAATACCCCAATATTCCGGAAGCTTGATCAATTGTCAGTTCTCGACAAATCCTCATTGATTTACCAGCGAACTCTCTTCTACCGCCCGTCTCTTTATTGCACCCTCGATCCCCCCATATTCCAACCTCGCTTCGAGCTGCCACCCATGTCCCCATCTTGCCTGCATATTGCACCGTCGATCCCCCTGCGTGGTCTTCAATAAACTCTATCTACGTATCGCAACCTTGACATCTCCATCGTTATCTACACATCACAGCCTCCACCTCCCCACCCTAAGGTCACAGCATGTCGCAACCTCGGTGTCCCTATCGCAATCGTCTGCGTATCACCCCCGTCGTAGCCATCTAGTAGAATCGTCCCTGTGTCACAGCCTCACCAAACCATCGCAGCCTCAATACTCCATGGCGGGCTATACCTCTCAAAACCTACCCCAATCCTCGATTCAAATCCAAACTATTGTCCCTGTGTCGGGGTAGAAGGCAAGATGGACACTATTCCCCGAATGTATCCTCCTCCAACTCCTTCTCCGCGCCTAATTCAAACCCGGTCTCACTTGTCTTGACAAAAGCGAGATAGTCTGGGGACGAGGAGATTTTTGCGGCAGGCGATGGAGAGTTCCCGGTGGGATGTCAGAAGGAAACCATGCGAACCTGGGCTAAAGGGATTTCCATTGACTTTGTCACCCCTCTGTATACATATACTATGAATTTCCTGGAGATGCGGAGCAAACCTTCGCTTTTCGCCAGTCGTGTGCTAGCCAATGGTAACACATCGGCATTCCACCTCAACAATCAGCCAAGATACCCTCCAGCCCTAAAACCCGGCATGAAGGATGAACATCAGGCAAGCCTCTACGATGTTCAATGAAAGCTATGAAATCACCAGCAAGATAAAAAGCCTGTCAGTCCAATGGGCGGACGCCAAGAAGATGTCTAAACTCACAACATTCCCTCAGAGTGAGATCTATCCCTCGTTCATCACAAAGAACCTGAAGATGACTGGATTGTTCCTCCGCTTCTGGCCCCGCACACCATACATGTGTTTCGGCTTGAACGACCAACACCCTCAGCGCCGGAAATGCCTTCTTCCCGGATTGGAAGAGCAAGTTTAGGCACTCAACAACGCTCCACGGTGAAAAGGATGTATCCAATGCCCAAAAGCACGTAAGAACGAGTGATTCGAGGTTGGGAATACGAGCGATAGTTGGGGGTAGATGAGGAGCAGGAAATGATAATTCGTTCAAGAAGAGTGCGAGGTGCTTGAGTGAAGTGAGCCGTGAATAATCGACGAGATGGATTTCTCGATGAAATAGGATAGAGTCGAGGCGTAACACCTCTAGGGTCGACGCAAACGGGTAAATAGAGCCAGAAATATCAGCTTCATCTTCATCTGACCATGATTCGTCGATATCAATTTGTTTGAGGGCGGATACCGGTAGGTGGATGACGATATTACGGTCTATCAACCGACAAGACTTGAGTTGAAGTCTTATCAGTGAAGGACAAGTTGGCCAGACGAATGAACTTGCCAACGCGACGTGTGCAACGGAGAGTTCTTCGAGAAGAGGGAGGAGGATGGCGTGAGATGAATGAAATAGGGAATCAGGAGATAATGCAAAACCATCAAATACGAACCGCCTCAAGTTCCGAAGTTGAGGTGGTTGAATTGTCATCCCCAAGAATGCTTCCCTTGGAAAATACGGGGAATCGGGATCATCTCGGTGAGGGAGCGGTCGTAGTACCAATGCCTTTACAGAAGGCACAGTTTGGAGGATGGAAAAGAAGTCGCGCACGTATCGAGAAGAGGCCTCTGGTTTTCTAGGGTCCAAGGGTGGGATCATCAGGACAATCGTTTGAATGAAACTAGAAAGTTCGTCTCTCCGCCTCAACGCGCGTAGCAGAAGATCCACGGCGAATAGATAAATGATTGGGCGCGAATACAGCATGGCTGCACCGCAGTGGCACCATGTGCGACAAACGAGGAGAGCGGAGGCTAGATTTCCTTGGTAAGAGATGCATTCGTCTAGCTGGGAATTTCCTGGCGAAAGGTGTTGAAAGATCACGATGATCACCTCTGGAGGAAGGGTCGTCACTGAGCCTTTTGCCTGGGATATTGCTCTCGTCCTAGTGCTAGTCCCAGAATTCCACAGTCGAGAGACTGGAAATGCCCAAAATCTCTTCATTTCGTTGGCAGGAAATCTTGAAGAAATGAAATTGTTGAGATGAATCTATTCGATATGGCAATGTCTAAACTTTGAAGGAGGTGTCGACGCACCAGCAATTCTGATCAAATGAAGACTGAAACACAACACTTGGACGTCCTAAATGTCGGATGTGAAAGAACTTCCAGATGGTGTTGAAGAGAGAACGCAGTGCGCACAAAGTTAAACCGACCGCCACGTGTTGCAGCGCGTGCTGAATTAGGAAGGATTGCAGTGCTATTACGTAGCGAGGCACGGGGGAAGGAGTAGCACGCGTGGTGCAGTTCACATATGGTGCGGTTCGCTTGGACACCACTAACTTTGTACAGCCGCCAAATCGACCGAAGGTCGAAAAAATTTTCCGTCATGTACATCCGACGACTCCTTAGGTCGTCGTTTTGACACTTATCACCTGTACCTTCTCTCGAAACTCCGTTCAGACACCCAACGGCGCCCCCAACACGGCTGCTGTGGCATGAATTTTCTCATTGGGCAAAATCGAGGGCAAAAATTGGGAATTAGAGGCGAGATTGGTGAAAATATGGGGCCTTTTTTTTATTGCGTGTATTGTCCATCGATTATTCTGTATCCAAACCTCCACAAGGAGCTATTTGCAGTGTAGTATCAGCCTGCAACGGCCAGCCAATTTGACTCCAAACAAAATCATAATCTCCCTCAATACTAACAGAATTCAAAATCGGTCTTGCCAATCTCTCCGGCCAGCAAAAAGGAGTCGTTTGGCAAGACGGGATAATATTCGAGCTTTTATTCGATTTTATTATAATTTAGTACCAAAGTAGTGGTGTCTATGTGGAGCAAATCAAGGCTTCGCTTTTCGCCAGTCGTGTGTTAGCCAATGGTAACACGTCGGCATTCCACCTCAACAATCAGCCAAGATACCCTCCAGCCCTAAAACCCGGTATGAAGGATGAACATTAGGCAAGCCTCTCCGATGTTCAATGAAAGCTACAAAATCACCGACGAGATAACAAGCCCGTCAGTCCAACGTACACACCCCAAGAATGCATCCCAAACTCACAACATTCCCTCAGCACAAGATCTATCCTTCGTTCATCACAAATACCCTCAAGCTGAGTAGATCCTTCCTCGCCTTCAGGCCCCTCACGCCATACATGACTTTCAGCTTGAACGACCAACACCCTCAACGCCTCAAACACCCTCTCCCCAGATCGCATCAGCGAATTCAAAGAATCCACAACCGTCCAAGGCGAAAACGATGTGTCCAACGCCCAAAAACACGTAAGGAACAGTGATTCGAGGGTGGGTATACGAGCGACGGTTGGGGGTAGAGGAGGCGCAGGAAATGATAATTCGTTCAAGAAGAGGGCGAGGTGCCTGAGCGAAGCAAGGCGCGAATAATCGACGAGGTGGACTTCCCGATGAAACAGGACGGTGTCGAGGCGTAATACCTCCAAGGTCGGCGCAAAAGGGTATAAGGACCCAGAAATATCAGCATCATCTTCATCCGACCACGATTCGTCCATATCAATTTGTTTGAGGGCGGATTCGGGTAATCGGAAGACGATATTGCGGTCTATAAACCGACAAGACTTGATTTGAAGTCTTATCAGCGAAGGACAAGTTGGCCAATCGAATGAATTGGCCAAAGCGACGTGTATAACCGATAGTTCTTCGAGAACAGGGAGGACGACGGCGGTGTGAGGTGACTGGAATAGGGAATCAGGAGATAATGCAAGACCATCAAACACGAATCGCCTCAAGTTTTGTAATTGATGTGGTTGAAATGTCATTCCCAAGAATGCTTCCCTTGGGAAATACGGGGGGTCGGGATCATGTCGATTAGGGAGCGGTCGTAGTGCCAGCGACTGTATGGAGGGCACGGTTTGGAGGATTGTGAAAAAGTCGCGCACGTATCGAGGAGACGTCTTTGATCTCCTCGGGTCCAAAGGCGGGATCATCACGACGATCGCTTGAACATAACCACCAAGATCCCCTCTCCGCCTCACCGCGCCTAGCAGCAGATCCACAGCAAATAGATAAACGATCGGTCTTGAATACAGCATGGCCACACCGGAATGGTACCACGCGCGACAAACGAGGAGGGCGGAGGCTAGATTTCCTTGTTGGGACGTGCATTCGTCCAGTTGCGAGCTTCCGGGCGAAAGGTATTGAAAGATCATGATGATCACCTCTGGAGGAAGTGTCGTCATTGAGTCTTGTGCTTGGCAGATTGTTCCCGCTGTGGTCCTTGCCTGCCACAGTCGAGAGACTGGAAATGTCCAAAATCTCTTCATTTCGTTGGCAAGAAACCTTGAAGAAATGAAATTGTTGAGATGAATCTGGTCGATACGGCAATGTCTAAAGGAGGTGTCGACGCACCAGCACTACTTCTGAAATAAGGACTGAAACACAACGCTTGAGCGTCCTAAATGTCGGATGTGAAAGAACTTCCAGATGGCGTTGAGGAGAGAACGCAGTGGCAGTGCGCACAGTTCAACCGACCGCCACGTGTTGCCGCTCGTGCTGAATTAGGAAGGATCGTATTTCGATCGGACTTACTTAATTTCACACAGCTCTCGCTCTCCTTCGACGAACATCCCCTTATCACCGGAGAGGGTGCTTCTCCTTTCTCAGAGACATACCTATCGGTGTGGATGGTTGCGTATACCCTCGAAAACCACATTCAGGTACCATGGGAAACTCGTCGTGGTTCAAGCGGAACTATGGTCCTGGTGGAGGAGAATCGGTTGGTGATGCAACGAAGATAGAGGCTGACGTTTACGCAAATTTGGACAGTTCCCACCTGGTGCTCGTACACCTTTCACAACAAAAGTGACATGCCACCTCCCTCCAAAGTCAAACCGGTCATGATGGTTCGGACGACTGAAAATATCAACAGACAAGTAAAGTTGAAGGTCACAAATCGGAGACACGATAGAACGAGGACTGTTTACCAGGCCTGAACAATAGTGGGGGATTAGAGTTCGGTCGATCGTGGGGTTTAGAGGGCATGTTGACCCAAAGTGTCGATTCACGGGTGGGTCAGACGCGGCCAGGCTGATTGACGCCCAACCAGCTTTGCTTTGGGATCCGATGTCACTCGCCT
The DNA here is from genome assembly GCA_000697665.1 of Jaapia argillacea MUCL 33604. Taxonomy (NCBI): domain Eukaryota; kingdom Fungi; phylum Basidiomycota; class Agaricomycetes; order Jaapiales; family Jaapiaceae; genus Jaapia; species Jaapia argillacea. Next base: position 256,457 of record KL197726.1, read on the forward strand.
ATTGTCTCAAATCACCTCCGTTCTTGATGTGATTGGGGTGCTATGCAGGTCCCTCACAATAGCGATACAGGGTATTGTCGCTGTTACCTTTGCGTCACAAAGTCTTGATGACCAGGCCCATATAACAATGGATGATTAAGTACATCTGAACGTTCCGAGAACCCTCATCAAACGTCTTGCTCTCTCCTTGGGTTCTTGAAGAACCCCACTCTGCCTGTCTTACGGGACTGATACCTTATCCTTTCATTAATAAAGGTCGGTACCATCCACCCTTTCTAATTCACAACAGCAACCCACGAGAAATCCTAGATGTCTCCCTACATTCCGGTCAGGCGTCAATCAAGCATGGAGTCGAAGGTTTCATTATCGGATTTTCCTTCAGCTCGCAAGTTCAAGATCTCGCCCGGAAGATACAGCGCTCAGAACTTTACCAAGTGGATAAAGTCTCCTGAAGCATGCTCAGATGGTGTCGACCAACTATCAATCCTTAGCGCCGCGTGGGGAAAAACAGACAAGGCGCCTTCGCACGAATACCTCGTCGTAACCCTGAGGAACAGTCCCTCCACCTTGCGCCTGGAGCGCGATACAGACTCTTGGAGCACGCTCTGGAGCCCAAAATCTCGTTCAAACTGCAAAAATACGGTCACCATCTCGGATCAATTTCTAGATCTCGTCGGTCGGAATGACACGATTCTAGCTTCTTTCGCGTTCAAATATCCGGCCGCACCTCTAATTTCGCTCGCCAGCTTGCTTGAGATCATCTCCCAGCAGGCCGACAGGTACAATGTCTGGACCTTTAATTGCTGGTGGTACGCTTGTTGCCTGTGGAGGAATCTGGCAAAGTGTGCGGAGCGGGATAATATGTGCTTTCGGATGAATCAAGAGGCGAGTGAAGTGAGGAGGCTTGCTGACGGAGAAGGATTCGAGTCATGGGATGCCATCAAGTTTGCTCAGGTGTTGGAGTTCGTCCATCTGGCTGCCTTGGAGAGAACTTGGTCCAGAGATAGCCAGACAGCCAAGAGCCAACTAAGAAAAGCCTCGGAAGACATCGAACGTCTGTTTTCGCGATTGGCTTGGCTTACGGAGATGAGAGGGGCTTCCGGCTGTGACAAGTTGCGTGTTCTCATCGCCTCCCAGGTGTGTAGCGAACAAAATCCCCTCCTAGTGATTCTGACACTGAGCCGGAGATAGTCAGAACCAAGTAAATCCCCGTTCTTCGCTGATGCATTTCAGGACGTAAGTCATCCGCCCATCATTTTCATACTTTTCCGACATTTATTTGAACAGGATTCTCGAGATATTAACCAGGAGATCGAATCGACATCGTACCCTAATCACATCTTCCACCTCTTTACAACGCCGGGACCCTTTCAAGGGCGGAATACACAACCCGTCTCACAGTTCATGAATGAACGAACCGATGCCGAATGTCCACACACTGAGAGACTTGATACGGTCTGGTAAGTCACAATCTTCCTCGACCTCGATCTCTCCCCGACTCTCGCTCCATCAAAAGGTACTTCAAGGACATCCCAGCCGACGAGTCATGCGCCTTTGATCAAGAGGATGAAAGTATACTAAACACATTCCGAGACGGTCAGTGCCTTGGCAGATATCCATCACATCCCGTTTATGCTGACGGGGAGGGAAACGTAGTACCTGTCACTCTCATCTTCACTGGATTCCGTGCTCTCGCATCCCGATTGAAGGCGCAGCACCTTGTCCGAGTGGGAAAAGATCGGAATCTACGATTCAAGATCGGCGAAAAGACTCGAAAGGTGTTTGAGGCAACATGTATGGTTCCGTTGAAGGAAATTTGCAAGAATCGTGCGCCTGGAGCCACTGCATTGCAGAAAGTTTCTGGTAAGAGTCACTCTCGCCCCTCGCTTCCACTCAAATAATCTGTGTTTTTTTGCGGAAGTTTTCCATGAACACGGAACTCGAGATGATTTCTATGAACTTATCAGAACCACAGGTGATTCGTTACATCGGCATCGAGCAAGCAGAGCTGCCGAATACTCTTTCAGACTTTGGTGAGGCTCCTCTGAACACCATCATAGTCGTGTTATCTCACGGACACCCCCTGAACGCAGCCTACAGAGGAAACCTGATCCTGATGAGACTTGGTCGCACGCAGCGGCCCTGGACCAGGGGTTCATGCCCGGCGCTGTTAACACTTTCACTGTTTAATAAACAAATAGCCACAGTGCATCAGTTGACAAGAATTTTAGCTCCCGAAACATCGGCGACTCAGATAGACGGACCTACACAACGGTGCCACCGAGTGCGTCAGAATTGAAACAGCCGATGGGGGGGGGGGGGGGGGGGGGGGGGAG
>KL197726.1:258938-273624 GCA_000697665.1 Jaapia argillacea MUCL 33604
GGGGCAAACGAAGAAAGTTTAACGAGTCGCAGGCGAATGAGGAGAGTTCCCAGTCCGAGACGGGGTGTCAGAATGAAGCAGTGCGAGCCTGGGGCCGCCTGGGACTAAACGGACTTCCATTGACTTTATCATCCCCTTTATACTATCAATTTCCTGAAGATGCGGAGCAAATGTAAAGCTGCGCTCCCCCTTCGCTTTTCGCCAGTCGTGTGCTAGTCGAACGGTAGCGCATCGGCATTACATCTCAGCAGTCTGCCAAGATGCCCTCCAGCCCTAAAACCCGGCACGAAGAATGATTAGGCAATCCTCTTCTAGGGTCTCCGACAGCTGCGGAATTACCGGTGAGATGACAAGACTATTAGGCCAATGGACGACTCAAGAAGATGTCCAAACTCACAACAATCCCTCAGCGTGAGATCTATTCCTCGTGCATCACAAAGAACCTGAAGATGACTGGATTGCTCTTTCCTTGCTGGCGGCGCACGCCATTCATGGGAATGGGCTTGAATGACCAACACCCGAAGTGCTGGCAATAGGTTCTTCCCAGATTGGAGAAGCGAAATTAGGCACCCTACAACGCTCCACGGCGAAAAGGAATCGAATATCCCAAAGCACGTAAGAACGAGGGATTCGAGTTCGGGAATACGAGCGACAGTTGGGGGTAGTAGGGGGGAGGGAAATGACAACTCGTTCAAGATGAGGGCGAGGTGCCTTACTGATGTGAGGCGCGAAAAATCGATGAGGTGGATTTCCCGATGAAACAGGATAGTGTCGATGCGCAACACCTCAAGGCTCGACGCAAAGGGGTATAGAGAGTCCGATATGTCAGCATCATCTTCATCTGACCGACATTGGTCCATGTCAATTTGTTTCAGGGCGGATACTGGTAGTCGGATGGCAACGTTACGGTCGAGAAACCGACATAACCCGAGTTTAAGCCTCATCAGGGAGGGACAAGATGGCCAGACGAAGGAATTGGCCAAAGCAAGGTCTGTGACCGAGAGGTCTTCGAGAAGAGGGAAGACGGCGTGGGATAAATGAGACAGAGAATCAGGAGACAATGCTCGGCCATCAAATACGAACCGCCTCAAGTTCTGCAATTGAGGTGGTTGAAGGATCACCCCCAAGAATGCTTCCCTTGGAAAATATGGGGGGTCAGGATCACGCCGGTGAGGGAGCGGTCGCAGTGCCAATGACTGGATAGAAGGCACGGTTTGGAGGATTGAAGCGAAGTCGCGCACATATCGGGAAGGGGCCTTTGCTCTTCTGGGAAACGAGGATGGGATCATTAGGAGGATGGTTTGAACGGAGCTGGAAAGATCGTCTCTCTGACGCAACGCGCGTAGGAGTATATTTGCGGAGGATAGGTAAACAATTATCCGCGAATACAGCATGGCTATACCGGAGTGGTACCATATCCGACAAACTAGGAGGGCGGAGGCTAAATCTGCTTGGTGAGACATGCATTCGTCCAGTTGCGAACTTCCCCGCGAAAGGTATTGAAAGATCATGATGATCACCTCTGGAGGAAGGGTCGTCACTGAGTCTTGTGCCTGTGAGATTTCTCTCGTCCTGGTCTTTGCCTGCCACAGGCGAGAGACTGGAAATACCCAAAATCTCTTCATTTGGTTAGCAGGACGTCTTGAAGAAACCAAAATGTTGACATGAATCCAGTTGATGTGGCAATTATCAAGTCGACGCACCAGCGATCCTTATGAAATAAAGACTAAACACAATATTGCAATGCTTGAACGTCCTACAATTGTTGGGCGCAAAGAACTAGCAGGTGTGCGTAACTCTACTAAGTACTTCGGGTGGCGTTGAGGAGAGAACGCACAAGTTCAACCAATGGCCACTGATTCGCCAAGGTTATGGAGAGCGCGCAGTAGCAGTGCGCAGAAAGTTCAGTCAATTGCCACGTGTTGCCGTGCTTGTGAATTAGGAAGGATTGTATTTTCGTCGGACTCATTCGCTAAATCTCCCAAATCACTTCACACCACAGTCAAGCTAACGTTGAATTCACAAGAGAAACGCCATATCCGGAGTTGTAACACTACGGCCCTTGTCCAATGCGAGTGACCATGTCTCGTCAGGATCATATTCCCTCAACAAGCTACGTACAACACAAATTCGTTAGAAAACCACGACACATCTCAAAGACAAGGCTTACCAAAGTCTGAAACAGTATTCGGCAGCTCTGCTCGCTCGATACCGGTGTAAGGAATCACTGGTGGTCCTTACAAGCTCACAAAAACCGTCTCGAGTTCCCCGCTCGTGGAAAACTGTCACAAACAAATCGATTATCAAAGGGGGAAAGGCTTAGGGTCGAGAAGTGACTCTTACCAGAAACCTTTTTCAATGTGATAGCTTCAGGCGCACGATTCCGACAAAGCTCCATCAAGGGAACTGTACACGTCGCTTCAAACGTCCTTCGAGTCCGTTCCCCAATCACTACTCGCAGATTCCGATCTTTCCCCACTCGAGCAAGATGTTGCGCCTTGAGTCGTGATGCGAGAGCGTTCATTCCGATAAAGACGATGGTGACGGGTACTATGAGTATCGCCTCATGTCAACATCAAGGTTGGATGTCAGAACGAATGAGGCACCAACCGTCACCAAATGTATTCAAGATAATTTCGTCCTCTTCGTCAAAGGCACATGCCTCGTCAACTGGGATGTTCTTGCAGTACCTGGGATCGAGAGTCGGTGAGGGATTGTGGGTGGAGGAGATAGATGGGACTCACCATATCCCGTCCAGCCTCTCGGTGAGTGGGCATTCAACGTGTGTTCTTTCGTTCATGAATTGGGAGATGAGCTGGGAATTCTGGCCGGGCACCATCGTAAGGAGGTGGAAAATGTGATCAGGATACGACGCTAATTCAATTTCCTGGTTAATATCTCTGGGGTCCTATCCCAGAATAAACATCAAAAGTATGAAGCGACGGACGGGTTCCTTACCACTACCGCGTCCCGAAATGCATCAGGGAGGAACGCCGATTTACTCGGTTCTGACTGTTCAGCAGCTTAGCGTTACGATTCACAACAAAGAAAACAGACACACACCTGAGAGAGTATGAGAACCCTCAGCTTATCACGCCCAAAAACCTTCCCCTTCTCCATCCTCCCACACGATTGCGAAAACATCTGATCGATATCATCCGACACTTTCTTCAATTGACTCTTCGGCGCCTTACTATCCCGATACCAAGTCCTCTCCAAGGCAGCCAGATGAACGAACTGCAACACTTGCCCAAACCCAATAGCATCCCACGCCTCCCCACCCTCATCCGCAAACCTCCGTACTTCATCAACCTCCTCATTCATCCTAAAACAAACCCCATCCGACCCCTTCGCCCGCTTCGCCAAATTCCTCCAAAGACACCCAACGTACCACCAACAATTGAAAGTCCACAGGGTATATTTATCCGATTGTTGTGAGATGAGTTCGAGGAGGGTGGAGAGTGAAATCAGTGGTACGGTGGGGTGTTTGAATGCGAAGGAAGCTAGGATGGTGTCGTCCCTCCCAACGAGATCTAGGAAATGATCGGCGATGGTGATAGTGTCTTTAGAGCTTGAACGAGATTTGGGACTCCAGAGGGTACTCCGCGAATCGCTATCCCGTTCCACCCTCAAACTCGACGAACAATTCCGCAGAGTGACGACGAGGTACTCATGTGAAGGTACCTTGTTTGATTTCCCCCATGCAACGCTCAATATCGTTAATCGGTCGACACCGTCCGAACGTGCTTCAGGAGACTTTAACCATTTGGTAAAAGTTCGAGAAATGAACTTTCCAGGTGAGATCTTGAAATTGCGAGCTGAGGGGAAGTGGGGTATAGAAAGTCGGGACTCTGTGCTTGATCGACGGCTGGATGATGTGTAGTGTGACATCTAGGGTTTCTTCGTCGGTTGGAGGTATAGAGGAGGGATGGAGGTGGGGACTGACCGTGGATAGGACAATGATTCGCTGGAATCTCTAGCGGCTATATGGTACCTTGATGCTCGTTATGGCAGATGAAATACACCTTCGTAAGGTGCCAATGCTTCGCTATTGTGTAGGGACCCTCTCGACCAAATCATATCGTCCTTCGACTATTTGTGGTGACTGAAAAGCTATGTAAATCATGCTGATCCGTTAGGAGGCGAGGCTATTGTCTGATTCTTGAATCTTGTAGCAGCATTGCAGCTCAGCCACGATGCACCAATCCGTATCACTTACGTAAACCACCTGCGCTGCGAGCTAATTGTTCCACAAAACTCTCTGGGTACCTAAACGCCCACAAAAGTAATTGTCATTAAACAACAATCCCTTCTAAACCAAACCTTCGTCCCCCACCGAGACTATCTTGCTTTTGTTACGACAACTATCAGGCAGCAGACTAACAGTGCATGGACTCCGGATTTGAATTGGATGGAGTCTTTGTGAAAGCGAGCAAGGGTGTCAGGTTGTATTTCCACCTTCATTCGTCACTAAAGCGAATCCATGTCGTGCAACACCGGACCATTGTTTGATTTGAATCAAGGATGAGCTGTACTCGAAATGGGGCTTTTGAGGGTATACGCCGCCATCGACGCCGCTTACAGGAGACCCGGGATATGGAGCTAGTAGGCGGGTGAAGTTCGTTGTAGAGAGGGAGTTGTGCGAGATTTCGATGCCGCCCGACTTTGGTTTCGACAGATTTGGGCGAATGAGTCCCATCCGTGCACGTGACTGTTGGTTGGACTTGTTACAGCAATGTTACAGTACCAGTACTTTTTGAGTACTTACTTTGTGCGTTCTCTCCTCAGTGTCGCCTAGGATTGCGCACCTGCGAGTTCTTTGGATCCCACAGTTGGGTCGTTCAAGCGTTGTGTCTCAGTCTTTATTCCAGAAGGGTCGCAGGTGCGTCGACTGGATCCATCTCAACATATTGGTTCTCCAAGACTTCCTGCCAGCCGAATGAAGAGATTTTGGTCTTTTCCAGTCTTTCGACTATGGAAGGCAAGGACTAGGACGAGGACGAGAGCAATCTCCCAGGCACAAGACTCAGTGTCGACCCTTCCTCCAGAGGTCATCATCATGATCTTTCAATACCTTTTGAGGGGAAGTTCGCCACTGGAGGAATTGCAACCGGACGAATGCATCTCCCGCCAAGTATATTTAGCATCAGCCCTCCTCGTTTGTCGGACATGGTATCACTCCGGTGTAGCCATGCTGTATTCGCGGCCAATTTTTTACCTATCCTCCGCAAACCTCCTCGTACGCGCGTTGCGTCAGAGAGACGATCTTTCCAGCTGCGTTCGAACGATCTTCTTAATGATCCCACCCTCATTCCCCAGAAGAGCAAAGGCGCCTTCTCGATACGTGCGCGACTTCGTTACAATCCTCCAAACCGTGCCTTCTATACAGTCACTGGCGATGCGATCGCACCCTCACCGGCATGATCCTGATCCCCCGTATTTTACGAAGGAAGCATACTTGGGGGTGACCCTGCATCCACCTCAATTACAGAACTTGAGCCGGTTCGTATTTGATGGTCACGCATTATCTCCTGATACCCTGTCCCATTTATCCGGCGCGGTCTTCCCTCTTCTCGAAGAGCTATCGGTTATAGACCGTATTGTGGCCAATTCCTTCGTCTGGCCATCTTGTCCCTCCCTGACAAGGCTTCAATTCAGGTCATGTCGGTTTATCAACCGTAACATCACCATCCGACTACCGGTATCCGCCCTGAAGCAACTTGACATCGACCAATCTTTGTCAGATGAAGATGATGCTGATATATCGGAGACTCTATACCCTTTTGCGTCGACCCTAGAGGTGTTGCGCCTCGACACTGTCATGTTTCATGGGGAAATCGATTTTTCGCGCCTCACGTCAGTTAGGCACCTCTCCCTCTTCTTGAACGCATCGTCACCCCCTCCACTACCCCTAACTGTCGCTCGTATCCCCGAACTCGAATCCCTCGTTCTTACGTGCTTTGGGAGAGTCGATGACTTTTCGCCGTGGAGTATTGTAGAGCGCCTAATTTCGCTTCTCCAATCCGGGAAGAACGAATTGCCAGTACTTCGGGTGTTGGTTATTCAAGCCCATTCCGAGGAATGGCATGCGCTGCCAGCAAGGAAAGAGCAATCCAGTTATCTTCAGGCTCTATGCGATGCACGGGGAATAGATCTCACACTGAGGGATTGTTGTGAGTTTAGACATCTTCTTGAGTCCTCTATTGGCCTAACAGTCCTGTTATCTCACCGGTAATTTCGTAGTTCTCAGAGCCCCTAGCCGCGGATTGCCTCTTCATCCTTCGTATCGGGTTTTAGGACCAGAGGGCATCTTGGCAGATTGGTGAGGTGTGATGCCAACGCGCTACCATTGACTAGCATACAGCTGGTGAAAAGCGAAGGGGGAGCGCAGCCTTACGTTTGCTCCGCATCTCCAGGAAATTGATACTATACAGGGGGTGACAAAGTCAATGGACAATCCCTTCAGTCCTGGGTGATACCTCTTCAACCTCGCACTGGTACCTTCTGACACCCCGTATCGGACTGGAACTCTCCTCCATCACCTGCGCCTCGCAAAAATTTTCTCGCTTTCGTTTACACCTCCCCTTGAATGTCTCAATTCTGACGTTCTCCGACGTCCGTCGCACCGTGGTCGTAGGCGTCCGAGATCCGCCGGTCTGAGTTGCCCCCGCTCCCGATGCTACGGGAACCAAACTTCTTGTCAACTGGAATGCTCTGCAAACCCTTTGCTTTTTGGTACAAGTATTAAATGCGCCACCCGAAGCCCTGGTTCAGGGCCGCTGCTGCCTCGTCCGGATCAGGTTTCCTCAGTAGGCTGCATTCAGGGCACGTCCATCAGAATACTTTACACGACTATGATGGTGTTCAGAGGAGACTTACCAAAGTTTGAAAGAGTAATCGGCAGCTCTGCTCACTCGATGCCGATGTAACGAATCACGTGTGGTTCTGACAAGTTCATAGAAATCGCCTCGAGTTCCGCGCTCATAGAAAACTTTCGCAAAAAAAAACAGATTATTTGAGCGAAGGCGAGCGGTGAGAGTGACGCTCACCGGAAACCTTTTTTAACGTAGTAGCTCCAGGCTGGCGATTTTTGCAGATTTCCTTCAACGGAACCATACAGGTAGCCTGAAACACTTTTCGAGTCTCTTCGCCGATCGTTAGTGACGGAGCTCGGTCTTGACCCCCTCGGACGAGGTGTTGCTCCTTCAATCGTAACGCGAGACCACCAAATCCAGTGAAGACGATGGTGACGGGTACTACATTACACCTATGTCAACATAAACGGAATGTGATGGACGTCTAAGATACTGACCATCTCGAAATGTGTTCAGTATACTTTCGTCCTCTTCATCAAAAGCGCATGGCTTGTTGACCGGGATGTCCTTGCAGTACCTTTCGACGGAGCGAGAGTCGGGGAGAGATCGCGATCGAGGCAGAATGTGACTCACCAGACAGCATCGAGCCTCTCGGTGTGGGGACATTCTGAATCTGTCCGTTCATCTATGAACTGGGAGACGAGTTGTGTATTCCGCCCTTGCAAGGGTCCCGACGTCGTAACGAGGTGAAAGATGTGATTAGGGCACGACACCGATTCGATTTCTTGGTTGATATCTCGGAGATCCTGTTGAAATAAACGTCGGAAAATTATGAAAACTATGCGCGGATTGCTTACTACTGCGACGTCCTGAAATGCATCAGCGAGGAACGCGGATTTACTTGGTTCTGACTGTCTCAGTCTCAGGGTTAATTATCACTAGGAAGGGAATTTCGTTCGCTACTCACCTGGGAGACGATGAGAACACGCAACTTGTCACGGCTGGAAACCTCCCCCTTCTCCGTATGCCCAGAATATTGGGAAAACAGAAGTTCAATATCGTCCGATGCTTTCCCCAGGTGGTTCTTGGGCGCCTTGCTGTTTTGCGACCAAGTTCTCTCCAAGGCAGCGAGATGAACGAATTCCAACACCTGAGCAAACTTGAGAGCATCCCATGATTCGAATCCTTCTCTATCAGCAAGCCTCCTCACTTCACTCGCCTCTTGATTCATCTGAAAGCACATATCATCCCGCTCCGCGCGATTTGCCAGATTCCTCCACAGACAAGCAGCATACCACCAACAGTTAAACGTCCAGACGTTGTACCTGTCGGCCTGCTGGGAGATGATCTCAAGCAAGCTGGCAAGAGAAATGAGAGGTGCGGCTGGGTATTTGAACGCGAAAGACGCTAGGATCATGTCATTCCGGCCGACGAGATCTAGAAATCGATCCGCAATGGTGACCGTATCTTTGCAGTTTGAACGAGATTTTGGGCTCCAGAGCGTGCTCCAAGAGTCTGTATCGCGCTCCAAGCGCAAGGTGGAGGGACTGTTCCTCAGGGTTACGACGAGGTACTCGTGCGATGGCGCCTTGTGTGTTTTCCCCCACGCAACGCTAAGGATTGATAGTTGGTCGACACCATCTGAGTATGCTTCAGGGGATTTGATCCACTTGGTAAAGTTATGCGCGCTGAATCTTCCGGACGATATCTTGAACCTGCGAGCTGAAGGAAAATCTGACAATGAAACCTCTGAGTCCATGCTGGACTGCCGCCTGACTGGAGCGTAGGGTGACATCTAGGATTTCTCGTGGGTTGTTGTTCTGAATTAGAAATAGTGGATGGTGCTAACCTTCGTTAATGAAAGGATAAGGTAGTAGTCCCGTAAGCCAGGCAGAGCGGCGTTCTTCAAGAACCAGGAGAAAGGGCAAGACGTTTGAGGAGAGTTTCTCTGAAGGCTCAGATGCACTTACTTATCTATTGTTACATGGGACCTGGTCACCGAGACCTTGGTAATTTAAAGGTGGCAGTGACGATACCATGTATCTCTATTGTGGGGGATCTACATGCCATGGCACCCCAATCACATCGTTCCCACTAGACCTTTTGCACGGACGTGATTTGAGACAATAGGTGACGATCGCCAAACAAAGCTAGTTGGGCGCCAATCACTCCGCCACACCCGTTAGTTGATGCTAATTGTCTTCGACCTTCAGGCCAGCATCCCCTGTAAACCCCACGATCGACGCCCCACTTTTTTTCAGGCCCAATGAGCAGTCCGTGTCTCCAATTTGTGACTTTCAACTTTGATGCTTGTTCGTTGATATTTTGAGTCGTTCGAACCATCATGCATCATAACTGGCCCGATGCCGAGTATCTCACTTTTTTGTTGAACCTGAAGGCCAACGAGCATTAAGTGGGAACTGTTCGCATTTGCGTAAACGTCAGCCTCTGCACCTCCGATTATCACCAAACCGATTCTCCTCCACCAGCGCCATAGCTCCGCTTGAACGGCGAACCAACGAGAGGTCCCGATTGTACCTGGAGGTGGTTTTCGAGGGCATATGCCACCATTCACACCGACAAGTATGTCCTTGACGAAGGAGAAGCACCGGCCAAGGGCGAGCTATCCCAAGGTTTTGGACGTCTCAGGTGATAGGGGGGTGTTCGTCGAAGGAGAGGGAGAGCTATGTGAAACTAACGAGATGAGTTTCCTTGGTAAAACCAGAAGCTGATGATCCGAGACTTTGTCGCGCAGGGATATAACGAGGTTTGGCAAGGGTTTGTTAGAAATGGTTACATTCACCGGCGGCGACAGGGAAGGGAGAGCGAGGGCTTGTATTCGCCGGCATCTCCAGGAAATCGATAGTATACATGGGGCGACACCCGACCAGTCCCCTCGAGCCAACGATCCAATCGCGGACGCATGACTCCAGGCCCGCGGTGCTTCCCCCGTGTAACGCCCCATCTCGGACCAGTAGGCCTCCTCCACGGCCGGCAACTGAGAAGATTTACCTCACGTGCACCTCCCTGAGACAGTTTCAATCCCGACGCACTCCATGGTGTAGTAGATGTCGAGGACCTATCGATCGGAGTTGACCTTCATCCATCGATCTATAAGTGGAGAGCCCCTACCGCCCCTGACACGCTTTTGGACCCCAGGGGAAATGTTCAGGGAACATTGACGTTGGAGACCATGAGACCCTGAATCATTGTGCTTGTCCATGTCTCATATGGATCAGGTGGCCTCTGTAAGCTACGAGCAGTACAGATTTGTCAGAAAAGACGATGGACGGTGATCTTCAGAAGAAACTCACCAAAGTCTGAAACAATGATCGACAGCTCTGCTTGCTCGATACCGATATAACGAATCACCAGTGATTCTGACGAGTTCGCATAAATCTTGAGTTCCACGCTCATGGAAGACTTTCGCAAACGAACTGATTACTTGAGGGAGAGTGAGAGGTGGGAGGGACGCTTACCGGAAACCGTTTTCAACGTAGTAGCTCCAGGCCGACGATCCTTGCAAATTTCCTTCAATGGAATTATACACGAGGCCTGAAACACTTTTCGAGTCTCTTCGCCAACCGTGAGTCGCAGATTCCGGTCTTCACCCACTCGGGCAAGATGTTGCGCCTTCAATCGTGACGCGAGACCATTAAATCCAGTGAAGACGATGGTAACGGGTACTACAATACGTACATGTCAGCGTAAACGCAAGGTGAAGGACGCCTGAGATACTAACCATCTCCAAATGTGTTTAGAATACTTTCATCCTCGTGATCAAAGGCACATGACGAGTCCGGTGGGATTTTCTTGCAGTACCTTTCGACGTGACGAGAGTTAGTAAGAGCTCGGGGTCGAGGTTGATCGTGACTCACCATATCGCGTCGAGTTTCTCAGTGTGTGGGCATTCAGCGTTCGTTCTTTCATTGATGAACTGGCAGATGAGTTGTGTATTGTGCCCTTGCACGGCTCCAGCCGTCGCAAAGAGATGGAAGATATGATTAGGGTACGATGTTGATACAATTTCCTGGTTGATATCTCGGGGTTCCTATGCAAAGATAAATGCCAGAAGGAATGAAACAATAGATGTCTTGCGTACCACTACGACATCTCGAAATGCGTCAGATAGGAGCGCGGATTTAGCTGGCCCTGACTGGATCGGTCTCAGCGTACAACCACAAAGAAGGGAGTTACGCCACACACTTCGGAGACGATGAGAACTCGGAGCTTGTCACAGTCACCCTTCTCCACAAGCCCAGACGATTGGGAAAACATAAGTTCGATATCGTCCGATGCCTTTCTCAGATGGGTCTTGGGTGCCTTGCTGTTTCGCGACCAAGTTCGCTCCAAGGCAGCAAGATGGACGAACTGCAGCACATGAGCAAACCTCACAGCATCCCATGACTCGAATCCTTCTTCATCGGCGAAGCTCCTCACTTCAGTCACCTCTTCATTCATACGAAAGCAAATATCATCCCGCTCCGCGCACTTCGCCAGATTTCTCCACAGGCAACAAACATACCACCAACAATTAAACGTCCAGACGTTGTACCTGTCGGCCTGCTGGGAGATGATCTGTAGCAAGCTGGCGAGCGACGCGAGGGTTACAGTGGGGTACTTGAATGCGAAAGAGGCGAGGATGGTGTCATTCCGGCTGACGAGGTCTGTAAATCGATCAGTGATGGTGACCGTATCCTTGCAGGTCGAGCGAGACTTTGGGCTCCAGAGTGTACTCCACGAATCGGTATCGCGCTCCAGGCGCAGGATGGAGGGACTATTCCTGAGGGTTATGATGAGGTACTCGTGCGACGGCACCTTGTGTGATTCCCCCCACGCAACACTTAGGATCGATAGGTGGTCGACACCATCCGAGTGTGCTTCAGGAGACTTTACCCACTTGGTAAAGTTGAGGGCGCTGAACTTTCCCGGCGAGATCTTGAACTTGCGAGCTGAAGGAAAATCCGACAATGAAACCTCCGAGTCCGTGCTTGATTTCCGCCTGACTGGAGTGTACGGTGACATCTAGGATTTCTCGTCGAATGTATTCAGGAGATTGGAATGATACGTGGTACCGACCTTGACGACGAAAATACGAGGGTCCTGCCTCGCAAGCCTGCCTGCGGAGGGGAGTACGTCGAGAACCGGGGGAAGAGCACAACGTTCGAGGAGTGGGTGCTCAGCGGTTCAGGTGTATTGTTAAGTATGGTGCCTACTCATGGCGACAGAACAACCAGATCTTTGTGAAAGTCCGCCACGAGGCCTCCGAGACAACAGTTACATGGGAGTTAGCACCAAGCTTGGTTATTGTGTTGTGAAGCACTCGCACGGCGATCCAATCATTTGAATCACTCATTTTGAGATGAAGTCACCGGCGGACAATAACGATTATGAAGCAGGCTGAACCCTATCTAGTACTTATATGGAACGTACTATCACTCAAGCTTTTGTGTGGTTCATAACCTAGCAAGTCATGGGTTCTCAGCGATACACACCAACCCAAGCAACATTCTTCATTCGCCACTGGCAGCTCGGCGGATCCATCCCTCGTCGCCCTCGAGGCTCAAGCCGGCAACTATGAGCCACGCTGATTGTCCAACAGCATGTCCTCCAAACCCAAATCTCGTCCCCATCGACATAAGCAGGCCAATCCTATCTTACCGTCATCACAACCTGACAGTTCTGTAGATTATTCAGCGTGACAATTAGACGGGTGGAAGTTGTGAAACTGACCAAAGCCTTGAAGTTCGCGTAACTTCAGTTCTATGCCTCGTTCATGACAAAGCGCATAGAGTTTGATCAATCGATCATCATGTTCATCTCGTACACGCCAGACCATGTTTTCTGCTTGAATCACCAAAGAGCATAAGGATGGGAACACGGGGTCCCTCGGGTGGTTGAACTCAAGGAGGACTTCGAGGCCATACACCACCAGTTCCGTTGTTTCCGAATTTGAAAAGTGGGTGGTAAAGACGACCTCTTCCAGTTGCGGCGTCTGACACACAGTGTCCAGCACCGATCGTAGGGGAATGTGATCTTCGTCGAGGGATAGGGAGAGATGCCTGAGTCGTGTGAAACGTGAATAATCGACGTGATGTATTTGCCTGGTAACCCAAACGCCGTATATGCGCAATACCTCGAGACTTGAAACAAAGGGATATAAGGAGTTTGAAATGTCAACCAAGTCGTCATCGGCCCAGCATTGGTCGATATCGAGCTGCTTTAGGGATACGGGTGGCAGTGGAATTGTGGTGGCGGTTTCGGTGAAACGGCAGCGTTCGAGTCGAATCCTTCGGAGGGAGGGACATGATGGCCAGATCAAGTCCTCTCCGACAGGTATGGACGTCATCGTGATTTCTTCCAGACGAGGAAGGTGGACAGTAGGAGCGAAAAAAGGGACGTAAGAGGATGTGAGTCCATCAAAGGCGAGACGCGTCAAATTTTGCAGTATACTCGACTTCCCCATGACTCCCATACGTAGCTGCGGACCTTCGAAGGGGAGTACGACGCGGACGGGATGTATGGCCAAGGAGTCTAGTGACGAACACGACTTGAACAATTTGGATATCTCACGCAGTTGTGCAAGAGAGAAGCTCGGCTGTGCGAGATGTTCTGGTGGGCTGACCACGATGACGATTGTTCGGACGCGACAAGCGAGCTCACGCTTCCCTTTGAGGGTACGTAACAGAAGGGGGATGGACGATACGCCGACTATTGGTCTGGAGTAAAGCAGGTCCAGGGATAACCCCACGCGATGCCATACTCTACAGACGCGGAGGGAGGAGGCAAAGCCCACTTGACGGGAGATACAGTCTTCTAGATCTGAGCTGCCACTGCAGAGGAATCGAAACACCAAAATGACAACCTCGGGGGGAGGTTGTAATACTAGCTCTGTGGCAGACGAGGTCGCTCTCGCTGTTTGGCTGCGGTTCTTGAATCGTCGAAACAACTTGACTATTTGGGTGGTGGGATTCATCTGGCCACGGAGGATCAAAGTGTCTGAGTCCGCCCTAATGTCCATAATAAAAATTGAATCAGCTGCAACCTTCCTCTCATCAGGGGCATAAACTGACCGATTTCGCAGATACATGGGCGTTGTGGTGAGGGTGATGATGAAACCTGAATTTATACATAACGCGCTAAAAGCTACCCAAGAGCAGTGTTGTGGCAGTGGGCGGCTGCGATGAATCGGATGATCGTTGGGGGTGCGGTCCCTTTCAGGGAATTTCCCACAGCACAACATCTCCGAAATTTGAGTCTCGGTCAGTGCCAGCTCGACATTACTGTACAGTACGTACGACATGCATGACATACTGTAAGTAGGGCTAAGTACGATCTAACGTGTATGGAGGCTTTCTAGTTACGGTTCGCCGAAGGTTGGATGCCGAATATGCCGAGGTCCCAGCTGATGGGAACCCTCGAACACCCCGTTTGGCAGTGATGGCGTCGGCATTTTGTCAAATGATGCCGAGACTGCTTCCGCAACACCAAACCTTCGCGCTCACTGTCGGCAACGACGGTGACGAATGTGCTGCCCAATATTGATGAAATATATAGATAAATTTGCGATTTTTTTCTCATGTGAAACAGGGGTACTACTGTTGGATCAGAGCATTGATTCCATGGCTGCTTGCCTGGTAAATGAGTTAATAAAAGTGAAAAAAGCGAATTAATTCAGTTTAAGATATACTAATGTATCAGAGTATTAGGGGATGCTATAAATGCAGGCATTGTGTACATCAGAATTGTTTCATTGTTTCAAGTATGTTCTCAATCCAAGGAAAGGAGATTTCCCAAAGCTGAGTGATGTGGAGGCAAAACAGTTGACAAGGAGTCTCTGGATGAATCTCAGAGTATAAGTGGATGGAAAA
>KL197726.1:279924-325838 GCA_000697665.1 Jaapia argillacea MUCL 33604
GACCTGAGCTGGAACTCATGGTATTACCGAAATTGGGTCAAAATGTCTCGGGATATTGGATGGCCCTAAGCACGAAAAAAACGCAGTCGGTCTATCGACATGAAACTAGCTGAAACGTGAGAGAACCCTCCTCCCTCTTCGGAGAGTCGGGTGGCGACACATCAAAGCGGGCAAGGATGCGCCAGTGGCAAGAAATACTTGTTTCTACCCTCATACCTAACTGCGTGATAGATTGATCACCCATCTCAAGCAACATTGTCTCTGATGTCCATACGGGCTGCTTCATGCATCGCTGGCGACAACTTGAAAATAGTCGCATGCTGAATCTACCCGAGCCCTCATCAACGAATTCCACGAGTTGAAGTATTCCAACCAGCTTGGATAGATCCATCCCTCGTCGCGCCTCGATGCTCGATCCGGCAACTATACGCCGCCCTGATTGTCCAGCAGCATGTCCTCCAAACCCAAATCTCGTCCCCATCGGCCCAGCCTGGCCAATCCTATCTTACCGTCACCACAACCCGAGAGCTCTGCAGATTATTCAGCGTGACAATTAGGCGGGTGGAGCTTGTGAAACTGACCAAAGCCTTGAAGTTCGCGTAACCTCAGTTCTATGCCTCGTTCATGACAAAGCGACTGGAGATTGATCAATCGACCATCACGTTCATCTCGTACGCGCCAGATCATGTTTTCTGCTTGAATCACTAAAGAACATAAGGATGGAAAAACGGGATCCCTCGGGTGGTTGAACTCAAGGAGAACTTCGAGGCCGTACACCACCGTTTCCGTTGTTTCCGAATTTGAAAAGTGGGTGGTAAAGACGACCTCTTCCAGTTGCGGCGTCTGACACACAGTGTCCAGCACGGATCGTAGGGGAATGTGTTCTTCGTCGAGGGAGAGGGAGAGATGCCTGAGTCGTGTGAAACGTGAATAATCCACGTGACGTATTTGCCTGGTAAACCAAACGCCGTAAATGCGCAATACCTCGAGACTTGAAACAAAGGGATATAAGGAGTTTGAAATGTCAACCAAGTCGTAATCGGCCCAGCATTGGTCGATATCGAGCTGCTTTAGGGAGACGGATGGTAAGGGAATTATTGTGGCGGTTTCGGTGAAGCGGCAGTGTTCAAATCGAATCATTTGGAGGGAGGGACAAGATGGCCAGATCAAGCCCTCCCCTACAGGTATGGAAGTGATCGTGATTTCTTCTAGACGAGGAAGGTGGACGGTAGGAGAGAAAATAGGGGCGTAAGAGAATGTGAGCCCATGAAAGGCGAGCCGCGTCAAATTTTCCAGTATACTCGGCTTCCCCATGATTCCCATATGTAGCTGCGGGCCTTCGAAGGGGAGTACGACTCGGACGGGATGTATGGCCAAGGAGTCTAGTGACGAACACGACTTAAACAATTTGGATATCTCACGCAGTTGTGTAGGAGAGAAGCTCGGCTGTGCGAGATGCTCTGGTGGGCTGACCGCTATGACGATTGTTCGAACGCGACAAGCAAGCGCGCGCTTCCCTTTGATGGAGCGTAACAGAAGGGGGAGGGATGATAGGTTGATTATTGGTCTAGAGTAAAGCAGGTCGAGGGCTGACCCCACGCGATGCCATACTCTACAAACGCGGAGGGCGGAGGCGAAACCCACTTGACGGGAGATACAGTCCTCGAGGTCTGAGCTACCACTGCAAAGGGACTGAAAGACCAAGATGACAACCTCGGGGGGGATTTGCAACTTTGGCTCTGGGGGGGACGAGGTCGTTATCGCCGTTTGACTGCGGTTCTTAAATCTTCGAAACATCTTGACTATTTGGATGGCGGAAGTCATCTGGTCAGGGGGGGTGAAAGCGTCTGAGTCTGCCCTAATTGTCACAGGCATGGATCAGCTGCAACCTGGCTCTCACCAGAGACATATACTCACCGATTTCGCAGATATATGGGTGTTGTGGTGATGATGATGATGAGATCCAAATTTATACATATCTGCTGCAAGCTATCTCAGAGCAATGTTGTGGGACGCTTGGCCATTGATCGTTGGACTCAAGGCGGTCCAGGGGTGGCCACTCACTGGCAGCGAAGTTCCCACACCAAAACATCTCCGAAATTCTGTCAGTGCCCGTCGCTCGACATGCAGACCATACACTCGTTCACGATTGTAATAAAATCGGGAAATTTGAGAATACAAGAGTCGAAGCTCAGACACAGTCATGAAGATTGGCAAAGACATATGCTTTCTCTGCGTTTATCTACATAACTAACCATAAAACCTGCCTGTGGAATACGATAGCTGATCTTAGCTGATACGATAGCTAATACGATGCTAAGGAGAGAAGGAACAAATTTTAATGTTTAGAAGGGGAAGCAGCGAAAGTCCGGAGCCGTGTGGATTATCCATTCCGACTCTCGTCCCTGTTTATACTGTCGCTCGCCTACCTTGTGAGGGCTTACCCCATCATGTGGAGTCAACATCCGTTCGTCCCCCCGGCTGGTAATTCGGCAGGCGGTTACGCTAGCCAATGACTGGGTGCATGCATAACGCTTCAACACTCTGCCAAGATGCCCTCCATCCCTAAAACTCGGCCAAAGGGACGAATATCAGGTAATCCTCTGCGATGTTCGTCGAAAGCTGAGGAATCTCCAGCGAGATGACACGTCTCTTAGTCGAACAGACAGGGCAAAGAAGATGTCTGAACTTACAACGGAGTTCTCTAAGCGTGAGATCGATGTCTCGTTCATCGCAAAGCAGCCGGAGATCACTGGATCGCTCCTCCCAGGGTAGCCCCACGCGCCATGCGCGGGTGGTGGCTTGGACAACCAACGCATGAAGTGCAGGGAATTTTCTGTTCCCAGATTGGATAAGCGATTGTACGCACTCCAGTACATCCCACGGCGAAAGACAGGTGTCCATTGAGCCCAAGCACGTAAGGACGAGGGATTCGAGTTTGGGCATAAGAGCCACAGTTGTGGGGAGGGGAGGGGAGGGGAATGAAAACTCATTCAAGAAGAGGGCGAGGTGTCTTACTGCGGTGAGACGCGAATAATCAACGAGATAGATTTCCCGATGAAATAGTTCACTGTCGAGGCGCAAGGTCTCTAGGGTCGACGCATATGGGTATAGGGAGTCTGATATCTCAGCATCGTCTCCATCTGCCCGGGATTGGTCGATGTCAATTTGTATCAGGGCGGATAGAGGTGGTCGAATCGCGATTTTACGATCGACAAAGCGACACGACTTGAGTTGAAGCCTTTTCAGGGAGGGACAAGATGGCCAGACGAGGGAATTGGCCAAGACGACGTGCGTGAGTGAGAGTTCCTCGAGAAGAGGGAGGACGAGGTGGAATGTATGAAACAGGAGTGAAGAAGATAATGCTAGGCCATCAAACACGAACCGCCTCAAATGTGGCAAATGAGGTGGTTGAAGGGACATCCCCAAGAATCCTTCTCTTTGAAAACGTCGGGGATACGCATGATGATGGAGAGGGAGCGACGGTAGTGCCAAAGATCGCACGGAAGGTACGGTTTGAAGGAGAGTGGAGAGGTCGCGCACGCATTGATATGACACCCTCGATCTTCTGAGGTTCCAGGGTGGGATCGTTACGACAATCGTTTGGACGCAGCTGGAAAGCTCATCCCTTTGCCTCAAGGTGCGCAGGAGAACCTTTACGGAGAATAGGTAAACAATTGGCCGTGTATACAGCATGGCTACACCGGAGTGGTACCATGCCCGACAGACCAGCAAGGCGGATGCTAAATTTGCTTGGTGGGAGATGCATTCGTCCAGTCGCAAACTTCTCCGGGAAACGTATTCGAAGATCATGATCATGATCTCTGGCGGAAGGGTCGTACCTGAGTCTTGTGCCTGGGAGATTGCCCTCGCCCTTCTCCTCGTCATCAACAGCAGTCGAGAAACTGTAAAAGACCAAAGCTGCTTCATCGCAGCCGCTGCTGAGAAAACCGAAATGATGAGATAGTTCCCAGTCAATGGCCAGGGCAAGGAGGGAGTAAGACTATTGACACACCACAACAGATGAATACAATGGCAAGTTTCGGCGCAACGAGCACTGGAATGCGACGCTCGAAGCACCAAACAATTGGATGTGAGATCGCCGAAATTGAGTCACCACTGGCATCGAAGCTCTGATGGCGTAGATGGGTTCAATGTTTTGGTTAGAAACGGATACAAGCACAGAAGGTAACTGGAAAACGGGGAGAATGTCGCACGAACCCGACAAGACCTCGTGGTATTGACGAACGTCTGCTAGTTTGCGGGGGCCGCCGACTTCCCTCGCCGCTTTAGGAAGGATCATAATATCCCCAAGAGCCCAATGCGAGAAGATGTGCGCTGAAGCAAAACCTTCCCAATAAACATAATGAATTTTGGTCAAAACAAAGTAAGAAAAGTACAGGGACTACAAATCCAATTACAAAGCGACTATCGTATATCCAACCAAGCCATTAATTCAGACTCCTGAGTTGAGTCCACTCCTTGTCGGTAGCGTTAAAATCAACACCTTTTGTTCGCCACCACTCTCTCGCAGCCTCCCCTCCTCCGATGGCGTCCTCCAAAGCCTCTTCGATATCACATAACCTATATTGCACTTCCAACCCACTCTTATCCCACCATTCCAGAACCTCCGGTCTGTTATGTTTCGTCGCTCCGACCAAAGCTTCCCCGTCAAACATCAGCCTGAAACCACTCTGCAACCACCATTTCAACACGTCCACTTTCCCGTGGCAGCTCGCGTAGTATAATGCTAGTTTGTCATATTTAAATTCCAACGACGAAGTTGCCCACCATTCGAGGACGGCTGTGTGACCGGCCATTGACGCGAGGTCAAGCGAACGGCCGGGTTTGAGGGTAAGATGAGGTGGGGAGAGGGAATGGGTCTTCCACCATTGGAGAACACCAACGTGATTTTTCAAAGAAGCATTTTCAAGGGGAGCATCGGTGTACTCGAATGGCAGGGGTCGAGCCGTCGGATTTGGTGACAGGCAAGAGTGGTAAAGCCACCAGTCCAGCGAGGCTACCTGACCATTCCGCGACGATCGATCGATTGCACTGCAGACGGAGTGGGCATTTGGTCGGGGTAGCTCCGGATGATGGTCTAATGCATTCTTCCACCATGATAATACGCTTATGCGTCCGTGATGGGATGCGTCTATCGGGATGAGGTCTCGATGACAAAACACATTCAAGAATATTCCTCGATGCTGAGTGAGGAAGTATTCGAGTACGTGGACGTATCCGAAACGGATGGCGAGGGATGCACCGACTTTGGTGGGAGGGTTACACGCAGGGTCAGCGGCGCGGATCAGAGGTAAATAGCCGGTGAGGATGGCCTCGTCCGTCTGCGTCGAGCGATTCCATGAAGGAGGTCGTGGAAGGTAAGTCGGAACTCCAACAGCCTTTGAAAGCTCCCAATCACCTATTCTATCCATGATCTCAGCGATGAGCTCGACAGGTAGATCAGGGGCAAGGCTTTGTACACGAGGAAGTCGTGCATGTTTGGGGTGGTCGTTGAAAATGGCGAAGTTGGTGGAATCAGGCGGGGAAGGTGGAGGGGCATAGATGCAGGAGTCTTGGAGATCATCGGTAATGATGGTATGAGGGGCAACGGATGTACAAGTCTCAATGTCCTTGTGCACTGCGGGGATGTTGTAGGTATGTATGTCGAAATGTGCCAGCCGCGAGGCGAGCTCTTCGTCCGAACCAATGACGGGCAGGGACCGAACGGTCAAGAAAAGGACCAGTTGTTCGTGGCTTAGCCTTCGATATGCATCGTGAACAAGGTCCAGTGCGGTCGCACTGTCGTTTCGCACAAAGGAATCGTCGTGATCGCAATTCGGATCCCTAAATGCGTCGAGCATGAAATGTTGGTTTCTGAGATGTAATTTAGTGTCCTCATCTGTTCTGAAGGTGAACATAACGCACTGACCTTGAAGGTTTGGCGAATATCCTTGAGTGTGTAGCAGAACAACGATGTGCTGGTATAAACGTTCCGGTAAAATGAGAGGGCATCTCTGGAGCTGGCGGTGGAGGCAAGTCGCTTGCAATCGTCTCCACGTGAGTTCCTTATTGGGAAATTGTGATCCGTGTGAACGATTCTTGATCGGAATCTCTAACGGAACAATTCTTGTACATGCTCTTCTCCTTACCTTCGGTCGTCCTCTCGACTTGCATCCATCACACCAACAAGGTTGTTCCATTGTATCATGATGCGCCCAGCATTCACTCAAGTCGGCAGGTTTGTTTTAATGATAATATTAATCCATTGACCACTCTAATGACGCCGTCCAATTCGTCTCCACAGTTCGGCTCTCAAGTCGTATCAGCTTCGGCTCGACAAGGAGGTTTCCCTCAGAAAGGTGGCAGCCAAATCCACAAAACCTGGCACGCCCGACACTTCTACTGATATATGTCGTCAACCGTCCTCGAGTCTTTCCCCAGCTCTTCAATTAGCCCCCGAGCTGCTCTCCGAAGTTTTCTGCCATTCCCTTCGTTTTTCCGAATTTATTCAACCGAACTCTCTCGAATCTCCTTTATTGCTTAGCCAAATTTGTCGGCACTGGAGACACATTGCTCTAACCACGCCTCGCCTCTGGTCGTCCATTCGCTTCGCCGTCACTGCGGATGAAGTGAAGAACATGCATCGGATCTCTACGTTACAGCTTTGGCTTCTTCGGTCTGGAAATTGTCCACTATCCCTCCGATTCGAACCAGACAGTTGTATTTGCTCCTTGGATCCAGTTCTCAATAAAGATTCAATGCGTTTTTGGCCAGAGGTGTTGGATCAAGCTCATCGTTGGGAGCACGTCTCTATCAAGGTCCCAACTCGATTTTGGAACTGGATGTTAAGACTCGTAGCAGGTCCGACACCGATCTTGCGAACCTTAACCATCGACACTCTGTCTGGCTCTGATGTTGGTGTTGATGGGCGACCTCTTCATAGGATCGAAGGCAGTGTCAAACTGCACGAAGTTTGTCTATTCACCCCCATTGACCTGGAAGCCATTGTCTTGCCATGGAACCAACTCACAAAGCTCGTACTATATCCACCATATAATCATAAAATCCTACTTGACGACACTCTCCTGGACGCCATGGCACAATGCGCGAATCTCGAGTTCCTCTGCCTAGCCATCCGCACACCTAAATACCCACCGAAGTCGCCCCTCGTGCATCTGAAAAAGCTTGCAGAGCTCACCCTAATTGGGCAGGCATCGGTCAACTTTCTGGATTATATCATCACCCCAAGCCTCCTCAGCTTTTCCTTCATTATGAATGACGAACCAGGCATCTACTGGTCTCACGGGCAATTTCTCACCTTTTTGGATCGATCGTACCATCCTCTCATCAATACTTTCACATTGCAAGGCGTATTTATCACAGAGGAGGAACTTATCGAATGTTTTCAACTCTTACCGCAGTTGTCGGTCCTCATCTTAAGCGTCGAGACGCCGGACGATGGAATAATCTTCACCGACAGACTCTTTCACTTGATGACCTGCTGTGGAACGCTACCTGGTCCCCTACTTCTGCCATCCTTACAACATCTTTCTATCAAAAGGCGGATAGATGGCTCACCAGACGCGTTCACTCGGATGGTTCGATCTCGTTCTACCGTCCACAAGCATAAGAGCGACCATTTTAACCCGACGTCTACCCCACCCGGAGCTGTGGAAACATGGCGTTGGGTGATCGTTGACGTCTATCCAAACTTTGACTCTCACGAGGCTTGGGAGGTGTTGCAGGACTGTCGTTGGCGCGGGTTGGATGTTCGGATCAAAATTAGTGACCACGACGATCTTCACAGTGATCCCCAGTGTTCCTGTAATTCATACTCGAGGTCGTTCTCAGAATACTGAACGTCGGGTTGGCTAAGTGAGTGGTTCTCGTTGTTATCTCGCATATTTGGGCTGAACAGTCGTGCAGTTTCATCTCGTTCAAATATGCATACAAACATGTTAGGTTTGTTCGGTGGATACTTCGGCTTTTCTGTGGCTGTCCCGCGTCTCCATCTTGCCATGTCAGACCTCTATACAGACTGTCAATCCGCGTCGTACTGTCTTGTTTACATAGTGCTCTCTCCACTTCCTCTCGGCTTTCTCATCTGCTCAAAACCTGTACAACGTTCTGGTGTATAGTGATATGAATCACACGATTCCTCCATTGTCGAATCTGCCAGTGCACACAAAGCCCGAACAAGACGACATTGTTAGAGAGCCTGAGGTTCTGGAAGAACTTGGGAGGATTGGATCAGGCTTATCCCTTTATTTGGATTATGTCCCCATTCAACTCACCACGTCCGATATACCCCACTCTGTCACGAACAGTTTGCTCGCTGGATATATCCTCGCTGTTTCTCGATTTGTGTGACGCTGCTCTGCCTGTCCGTGGTAAGTCTCGCCTCAGACCCTTCGACTCCTGCCCCCGTCATCCATTCTCTCTACGTCTACTCTCTCCAACCCTCTACTACGTTCCGATGTGTATTTCTTGACCTTCAGCTTGTTCCTCCGTTACCCTTGGGCTCGGGCTACTGCCTCCGCTCAACGATTGGGCGGATCATTTTGCCACATGGTTTAGACATCGATGTTTCCGCGCCGCCTTGGTGGGTATCAAAATCGCTCAGGCCTCGACTTGCAAGTCGATTCACTTTTCTCTATCCCCACTTTCATTAACATGTCCATTATGATACAGGATCGATGGCCGCACTGCACGCACTGGAACCCGGATCCCTATACGCCGTCTTAAACCAACGAGGAGAATTGGGATCATGGCATTGGTCGCTTTTCTTCTCTGATCCACTTCGACTCCAACAGGCTTCGAAATTGAATAACAAAGCCGATACGACCATCTCGACAGGGACGATGTACCACGCATTAAATGATAACCCTCAACGACAATGGCGATTCCAAATCGACCCCAATCGTGACGTTGTACACGCAACTCAAACAGTCTTGATCATGAAACTTGTCGACCTCTCGTACCTCGGTACTCATCTCGAGATCCTTACAGCTTTGGAGAATAATATGAGGGACGTGCCAGTGGAAGGTTCGGTGCTTGGGAGGCAGGAATTTAGTGGCAGACATTGGTTTTTGAGTGCGATGAAGAGCTTGGACGAGGCTGGGTTTGTGAATTGTGAGGATGTGGATGCTTTGGAGAGGGAAGTTATTGGGTGCGCGTTGAGAGCTACTGCTAGGTGGAATGTTGATGTAGAGGGGGATAAAGGATGGGGGTATCGATGGACATACGCTGTGTCGCAATGCTGTTCTTGATTTCTCGTCAATTTTGGTCGATTGTATTCGTAACGCTTCAAACTGGTGTATTCTATAGGCGTACATATTGCTGTGGTTCGATAACTGGCTCTCCATACCAATGACCTGGCCGCAGGGTGAAGCCACGCCGGACCTACCAAATGCTCTGCTCGAGCGCTCCCAATGACCTCCAACGATTATGATTATTCGTATGGTATACTACTACTTACTTTAGGTATCGATTCAATCAACTATTAACCGACATGTCCATAAAGTAGGACGCTACCAGAACCTATTCGCCAAAGGCTCCTTCCCATCAACCAACCGTCGATGTATGATGTTACTCGTGAATGAGCTCCACTACAAACCAACTATTCAGTTCAAACGTCAAACCTGAAAAGAGAAGAGACATACCCCATTGCCAATAAATACCGCCGCCAACCTCGCAATCTCCATATCAACCGCCATACCCACTCCAATCTGTTCGTCATCCAAAATCAGATCCTTACTAGTAACGATAGTCCCCCACCCATCTCTCCTAACAACCTCTTTAAACTCTTCCACCCATCTAACGTCGGCGTTCGTCAAGAGGTACATCACGTCCAAAACCCTATCCGTCCCATTCGCAATATACGCCTCCTTCGTATCCCTAATCTTTTGAACGATAGCTTCAAAGGTAGGGAAGCAATGTTCGAGGTAAAATTCGACGTTTTCGGGTGTGTTGGATCCCCACGATCCACCTGGTGGAGGAGTGAACGAATCGGGTAATTCGGGAAGTTGGTTCCAACCGTAAAAAGTGGAGTTCCAAGTCGCCAAACTGAAACAAGCTTCCTTGAAATCTCCTCTGCGGATGTGTAACGCCATCATCCTGTCGTACGGATTCCTGCTCGCGGGTACGGAAGGCCTCGGGCCCCGCGGTAGGAACAGATACTCGTTCCGATCAACGGCGGCTTTGACTAGAGGTGAAGTGTCGAACAACCGAGAGGTCGGAGAGGATTTGAATATGGGCCAGAGGGATAAAAGGCGTTTGTAGCCTATCAACCAGAGGTCGAAAGTTTGTGGGTAGGGATCAGCTTCAGAGGGCCCTGGTAGAACCTCTACACAGCGTTTCGGTGAATCTCTGATAATTTCCGTCCATCTCCTCAACACGACATCACCCTCCGCATCTTGGAGTTCGGGTTTGATGTTGTCGGTATAGATGAGATCTCTATCCTCCGGTGGACAGACGAGTTCCCAGTAGTCGTCTGAGACGGAGCGGGGTGCGGTGTCGTTGGGATCCCATGGTCCGCCGGCTGTTGGGCCGGCTATAAGTGCGTTGATGGGTGTACGGGGGATGGGAATGGGAGCGGGGGGTGGTGGGATGGGGATACGCCAGGGGTAGTATTCGGGTTTCCAGTGATAGTCTTGGAAGACGTATGCTCGTTTGGATTCGTAGGCTAAGTGGGTGCAAAGTAGACTGTGGTTCAGAAGTCAGTGAGTGAGGGGATGAGGGCGTGAAAGAGGAGGAGGTCGTGTGAGGAATATCCCCGAGGGAAGTGACAGGATACGTCAGATCAGACGTACTCCCACATGTGTCAACCTTTTGGTTGCAAATTGCCAGAAACTCGGAAAGATCGCAACTCACAGTTCGTTCAAGACATTATTCCATCCCAGCGCTTTAATCTGGTTCGAGAACTTGGCATATCGACCTGTCCTTCCCTCTGGGAACGGTAGGTCCAAATCATGTTGAGGTAGCTTCGCCTCCCACTCCTTAATCCCTTCGTAACTCGGTGGCTCCCCCAGTAAATCCCCACCGGTATAATTGATTGGTTTCATAAGAGGACGGATGGCCCTGTGCCATGTAAACAGCAATAGCACGACGACCACTCCCACGAGGATGAAGAAACGGCGTTGGTAGAACATGCCGTGGGGTTGCCGTGGGCCGTAGGAACCTAGAAACATGAGGCGAAAGGTGAGGGAAAGATATTCGTAGATAATTGGGAGTGAATGTTTACCTGCCAAGGGTTGGTAAGACAGGCCTATCATTCTCGATGAACGGAAACAAGGATGAAGCGCAGCAACTTTGCAGCGGGGCCAAAGCACCCGATCAGAATTTGAGGGTTTAGTTGTGACTTGTTTGTGACGGTGACGTAATGCTGTGGCTGTGCCGGGCTTATATTGACCATGGGAAATTGCAACAATTTCCTGGACGTTGGCCGAAATGTTTGCCGCGCCAGTGGCTACTCTTTGACCTCCAGTTACAAGTCCAAGCCCGGAATCCTCTCCTCTGCGGCAACCGTCGTATGCTTGGTGTTCTTCGAATGTAGTGATGGAAGTCTGCTTTAATTCAGATGTCCCCCTATCAGCAATCAAATCAAAATGGATAAGTTATCCAGCGTCTTCCATTACATCTCTATTCGGATTCTTCAGTAAATTCTCCAGGCGGTCTGGCTTTGCATGGATCAGTCCATATCTTCGCGCACCATCGCGTCCTTAGCGCCTCACCTTTTCCCTAATGCGTTCTTCGTCTCACTTCGGATTGAGCAGTATATACGCCTAATATCAGTCTGCCCATCGCGCAGTACATGTCGTCGTTCTTCTCTATACTCTGTGGGGGTCAGCTTTGGCTTGGGGACTTGGTTGCATAGTAAGTCTTGATTTCGCGGTTACTCTTGACGCTCGCGTTTTGCCGAACTGGAACTCACATTCGTTCAGAATTCCAGACTCCCTGACGGAATGAACGCCGTGCCCTTCCATAGCTGATTGTTCGGAGCCGCCTACCTACTTACATCAGATCTCCGTTCACACCGCTCAGATCGTGAAAGCAGCCTCGCTGAGGGTGTCCCCCAAAATCCAACGGTCATAGATAGTGGGCCTACGGTCTGCCCTACCATCGTTCAAGCTTGATAGCCTGTGTTGAGTTACTCCCAACGGTAGGTGGACATTACCCGGACGTTATGCCGTGTACAGGATGCGTTGATCACGTTACCTAGGAGCCCGCCGGCGGACAGACTTACGACAGTTTGTCAGTTAACGTTGATCGTCCCGGTCAATGATTTTTGATGATTCAACGGATAGTCACGCTTGGAGAAGGCTACCCCATCCAATACCCAGGCTAGATGGGCGCCAGTTTCATCTCGAACCCTGCAAGGCACGGCATGCCAAACGTCGTTGTAGCGGAAACCCATTCGAGCTGTCTTTCCTCCGCGCTACTGTTCATTTTTTACCCTCGGTACCTTGATAACGAAACGCGCTAGGCGAAAACCCCGCATTGCGTCCTTCCCGAACACCTTCTTTCCGTCCGGCCCGCCAGTTGAAAGGGCACTGACGCTCACGGGCTTTTGTACCCCGTTCACGGGGTAACTCTCCTTGCCTCACCCCCACTTATCTGGTCGTTGGAACAGCGCTTCTTTGATGGAACGGACCCCCGTGTGTACCTCATCCATCGAGGAGAACGTTCCGTTTGGTTGATCCAGTGTGGGGTAGAATGTGGGGTGAACTTCTACACCTTCCTTTTTTGGCAAATTGGGCTATCACGAGTCGATGACCCTTTACGATAGGGTTCTTTGCTCAAAATCGCATCCACTGTGAAGGCGGACGTGGGGGGTTGGGCTAAGTATATAACGCTGAAAGGATGGGTGAGATGTTTCTCAGCGGGTCTTCTCTCCCACTCTATCATTCTATCATTGGCGACCTGCGGTTATGGCTACTCGAGACACCTCTTCGTTTGAGAGGAAGGAGGACGCGTTCGTCGAACAGATTGAAGACTCCAGCGTCGACGATGGGCGACTGTTGTCGGTCGATGAACGACTTGCTGCTGAGGCTAGGATCAAGAGGAAGCTTGACATCCGTCTCATGTCCACCATGATTCTCATCTACCTGATGAATTATATTGATGTGAGTGTCCGACTTCACAGAGTTGACCTAGTATTATGTTCCATGTCTGACATGTTGCAATAGCGAACAGCGATCACAGCTGCACGGCTTAAGGGGATAGAGCAAGATCTCCATTTGTCAGGTCAGTCGTCGTAAAGCAGTTCGTCGCTCCCTCCATTTCAACTGACCCTCGGCGCATGTCAACAGACCTTCAGTACGAGGTTGTGGTTGCAATTTTATATGTGTCCTATTGCCCAGCTCAGATACCGTCCAACATGGCAAGTGTTCTGCTACCTGAACCTTTGGATAGTCTCTGACAGACTCCCCGTCTCAGATTCTCAACAAGGTCACTAGGTCAGTGCAAAATTTTTTCCGAGTATAGAACCTTCTCTCAGACCATTCTTCTCGTAGACCCTCCCTTTACATCGGTTGCTGTGTTATTGCTTGGGGGCTAGTCAGTGCCATGACTGGGGTGCGTTCTTGTCGTCTCTCGCGTACCAGAAGTCGAAAGAACTAACTTGTTCGTCATCTTAGGTTACAAAGAGTTTTGGAGGCATCGTTTTGTGTAGGGTGTTTATCGGCCTTCCGGAAGCGGCATTCTATCCTGGCGCAGTCTACCTCCTTTCGAGATGGTACACGAAGACGGTTAGTTTGCTTCTCTGCATACTGTGTATCATCCCCAGTCCAACTGAACTTGAACTCGTATAGGAACTTTGTTTCCGGTCGGCAATTCTGTACGCTGGTTTACTCATGTCGAACGCCTTTGGTGCGGTATGTACAATACTTCTGTTCGTCTTCATTTTCCACGTATCTGAAACTGTGGTGGATTTCAATTAGCTGATCGCTGCTGGGATACTGTCGGGGATGGAAGGAGTGAGGGGGATCCGTGCTTGGAGATGGTGAGCAAGCCTTCCACTATGTTCTTAGCAACTCTCTGATTACGTCGTGTTTGAAGGCTGTTTTATATTGAGGTATTTTGATGTCTTCGGTAACTATATGTCCACTAACTAATACCACCTAGGGAGCGGTCACCATCTGCATCGGCTTCTATACTATGTGAGTAATCTTCTAAAAGGTCATCCATGGCCACCTGGACTGACTCGCGTTTCAGGTGGGCTCTGCCAGACTTCGTGAGTGGGCTACTACGCGTGTTCGACAAAACAATCTCGAATAGTTCTTTCTGAAATATAGCCACACAATACTCGATGGTTGACACCTGCTGAACGTCGACTTGCTCAAGCACGATTGGCGGAGGACGCCGGTGAGGCTGATGAAGACTCAAGAACCGAATCGTGAGTTTATGGAATCTATTTCGTCGATTCTTTGTATATTCATGACACCTCCTTCCTCACTTTAGGGCATGGACTGGCTTCAGATTGGCTATCACCGATCCAAAGGTCCCGGTATTTATGCTTTTGAGCTGCTCCCAATTACTTGGTTTGAGCTTCGTCAACTTCTTCCCCACGTAAGTGGTCTTGTCTGGCATGATTTCCATTTCTTGAAGATTGTCACCGACAGGATCGCGGGCACTATGGGCTTTAATACGACAATTACCCTTTTGATGGCTGCGTAAGTCTTGCTTTTACGTTGTGGCCATGACTGCTTGCTGACCGGCGTTTGTAGACCTCCATGGATCTTCGCATCTATCGTCACGCTTGTCAATGCTTATCACGCTGGTAAGATTGCTGCCCCTTCTCACTATTCACTCGTTCACTTCAACTTTTTCGGATTAGATAAAACCGGAGAACGCTTCTTCCACATTGCTGGGTGGTGGTGGGTTGTCATCGTGGGCTACATCATCGGAGTATCGACGATGGCCGTCCCCGGGCGGTATGTTTGCATGTTCCTCATGGCCTCTGGGTATGCCGGTGAGTCTTCCCCACCTTCCGGATATTTTCCTTGCTTACAATACCATCGAATAGGCTTCGCCATTACCTTAACATGGTAAAAGTTTATATTCGTTCGGAATTAGGAGCGATTGGCTGACTCATGGAACTTGTTGTTGTTTAGGGTGAGTAATGCCATCCCCCGCCCGCCTGCGAAACGTTCTGCTGCGATTGGGCTGGTTAATGGCTTTGGGAACATCGGCAACCTGTAAGTGACATTACCCCCGCTGCAGCCTGTTTATTGACTGGGATCGTCCAGGATCGGTTCTTTCATCTGGAAAGCAAATTGGGGACCAAGATACCACCAGTCGATGGTTATCAGCATCTCAGATCTTGTCCTGAGCTCTTCGCTTGCTATGCGTGAGTTCGGTGTTCGCCTCATTGACAGTCTCGGCTCATGAATCTGTTACAGTCATTCGTTGGATGTTGAAGAGGGACAACAGATTGCTGGCTGAACAGGAGTTGAAGGGCATTTCTACCGAAGAAAAAGAGCGAATCGCAGAGGCCGGAAGGCTGGAGGGTATCACCTTCGAGGAGGCGATGGAAAGGAAGAGGGGATTCCGATACTTGTATTGAATGCGGGGATATATCGCCACAACTCGCTGCTACTCGTGTACTATAAAATCTGTATACTATTCTCTATCAACTGCAATGACTCATGTCCGAGATTAAGGAGGTGGGAGCTGAAGTCATCCTTTCGGCATAGAAAGCTTCTGGTTTGAATTGTCGAAGTTGAACAAGCATGCGCTGGCTGGGAAAGGTTCATGGTCGGCCCTCGATGAGCTAGTAGGGTGAGTAAATTGCTCCCCGGTGACTTGTTTGGGCAACATACCTGGGAAGTAATCCTTGAGAGACCTTTAATCTTCCGGCATTCGTCTTGGGCGTTGTATGCTTCAGGTTTATTCAAAGCACGCTGGTCCCGAAACCGTTTGAGATACCTGTGGGGAAACTGGGCTTAAGTAGGCTTTACGTGCTTCCTGGAACACCATCGTACCGTAGACATGTTTCTTCCTTGAAGTCTCCGTAGAGGCGTTTGTTGTATTTCCTCTGATAGCTCGTTATGGTTAAGATGAGGACAAGATTAGGCTAGAAAAGGCACAAACCTCGTCCTTCCTCGTTTCCTCTTCATAGCGGTGGCTTTGATGGATCACGAAATGATCGGCAAGAACATAGAATGAGATGCCGGAGAGGTACATCTCGAAAAGACAAGCCGCTTTGTTTCCACCATACCCCACAAAACGTTCGTCGCACCTGTCAATGTCAATGCCAATCAAAGATATTTTCACAGGACTAGCAAGTTCACCCACCAGGGAGGACCTTCTTTCTTGAAAATAACGTACGGTTCGTAAGCTGATTGGTACCTCGTGACCTTGTACACCTGGCCAGGCTGCGCTGAGTAGAACCTAGTGTAATCTGTGCTGTTGTGCCCTGGAGCCCACGAGCGGTGAAAGACATCCAGACGGCCCGACTTGACTTGGGAGAGCAGTTCCTGAAGACGATGTGACGAAACTTCTCTCGAGATGTGCGAGCAGGCCAACCTGTTTATCCCTCGGAAATAATCGGTGATTGGTCCCTTCCTTTTGCTTCACATACTCGAATGCTGGCACAACAAAGGCCGCGTGGCCTTCTCGAAGCTTGTCCATAATGGCGGGGCTATTTCTAATACTGGAACGGAAATTGGTGCAAATGGCAAAATCGACGTCGAGCATCATGACGAAATCCGTTCGGGAAAACAAGCGGGCGATATTGCGCCAGGTATTAAACTGTCGATCGAAAGAGTCGATGACAAGGTGCACGTCAACGAAGGTTGACATGAGAGAGGAGGATGTGTATAGAGAATGCAGCGTGTCCAAGAAGGAGTGAACGTGCGCAGTTTCGTTCCTGACATGAATTGCGACAGATATCGGTCCTAAACGGTAGAACTCAGTGAAAATGAGAATTGACCGGTGATCAGGTTTAAGCGAAACCGGGTCACCTCGGTATGCTTCCACCATCCTCTTGAAAACGTCCAGGCGATTACTGGTGATGAGAGTTGTGATTGTGATATCTTCTTTGTCGACGCGCCCAGATGCGCGGTAGAAGAATGGGACGACATCACTTGGGTGCATGGATTGGGAAAACAGTTTTGAAAGAAAGACGGATTCGTCTACTAGATCCGACCAAGGGAGGCCTTCCTGTCCAGGAAACTTTGCAGAAATGTTGAAATGGTTCATGAGAGCATCATCGCCGAGCACCGGTCGAGGTGAAAATCCAGAGGGTTGAGATGCCGAGGGGCTTGATCCTGATTCGGAGATCCCGGGTCTTGTGCTTCCATCCTTCAGCAAGTGGTAGAGAGGGGCAACGAGGATGGACGTAGTGTAGAACACAGAAATAAGCAAATAAGCCACGATTAATAACTGCAAGAGCCCGAAAAAGCGGAGAGAGATCATTCTGAGTTCGGAGGGTACCAGTTCCGTTAATCAAGCGCGGTGACAAGAGGGAGATTGAAGCCCTTCCAGGATTACGATGGGAAAGCAGTGGATAGAATGCCACCTAAGATCGGTTCGAGATTGGTGTTGGACTGAAAAGATCACAGGGTGACCGTCACAAGTTCCCGAAACTTGGTCACTCCGGGGTTCCAGCAAGATTCTCAGACTTGAGTCTATACCACGTCGGTCTCTAGTAGATCGTCCAACTTCCAATGCCCGAGGAACTCGTCCTTACATTGTGATGTCATCTGCGTCCAATGGCAGGGGAGCATCGGAAGTCTTGGCCCCGCTTTTCCTTTGCTAGCCATGGATGTCGCTTTTCCAAACTTCTTCTAAAACTCTATTTCCTGTTTTCAACAAGAACCGTTCGTGTCAAGCAATGGATGCCGAGATGGGTTATCTCTACCCACCATTTATCTTGGTGGCAGGTGTGCGGAGCGCAGATGGTCCTAAAATTGTCGCTGCCGTAGGGCTAAATTGTACGTGTTTTACTATTGAGGTCCTCACATGAGAGCTCTTCTGGATATTATTAGCGAGCGCTGTGCTTCTCTTCGAGTCGATGGTAAAGGAGTAGGCCATGCGACTGTGGATGACAAGTTGCGTTAGGCACAATTGGCCATGCCTTCCGCACTACGATTCCCCATCCTTCACTATCAGCTCATACCATTGGAGCGGCTCCTCGTGCCGCTAGGCCACTCACAAAAGATAGATCATCTTCTTTGTCTTCCCGCTGCGTCTTTATGGGGTTTCTATACTTTGTGGCCTCTATTCCTGGGATGCCATCTGGTCACGAGTACGGCGAGGTTGCACGAAGGGAAGCAGGGTGGGTCTTGGCGACCCCCATTTCGTCACAGGTATATATTGTAAGAAGGGAGCCACACGAACCGCTGTGGACACTACGACCACGATGTCAGCGTCTCCAACCCCATCGAAGTCCTCTCAGCCCGAAAAGCTGAGTTCGTCGAGCGACAGAGATGAGAAGCGCGTTGAGGCAGTCGTCGAGTCGCCGATTGACAAAGAGGACGTAGACGGCGAGCTCCTTACTCCAGACCGCAGGCCCGCTGCAGAGCTCAGGCTCAAGCGAAAGCTTGACATGAGACTTATGCCGACCATGATTCTCATCTACCTTCTCAACTACATCGACGTAAGTGCCGGCCGCTTGCGCAATATTCAGGCTGACCTTCAGTAGCGTGTGGCTCCCAGTGCAGCCAGATTGCAGGGCCTGGAAGCAGATCTTGGGTTGTCAGACATTCAGTACGAGGCGATTTTAGCCCTCGTGTATGCCTTATATTGCCCGGCCCAAATCCCGTCCAACATGGTGAGTAATATGAAGTTCACCATCACCATCATTCGCCTGACATGACCCCCTGTAGGCATTGAACAAGCTGCCAAGGTGGGGTCCCATCTCTGCTGCTTTCCATGTTTGACTAATAGGTTGCGCGTTTAGGCCATCAATATTCATCGGCACCTGTGTTGTCTTGTGGGGTTTGACAAGTCTACTGACCGGGGTATGTGGTATTCTGTATCTGTGGTCGTCTTCTCTGAGACTCTTTCAGGTGACGCACAACTTCGCTGGGATTGCCTTATGCCGACTTTTCATCGGCCTCCCAGAGGTGATTTCTACATGTTATGCCCTTGATAGCGCCCCTAACTTTTCCATCTCCTTCAGGCTGCCTTTTATCCTGGCGCTGTATATCTCATTTCTAGATGGTACACGAAGAAGGTAAAGCTCTCGTCTACCCTCGATGGACGTCGCAATTAATGAACATGCGATAGGAACTGTCCCTGAGAGGCGCTATCCTCTACTTCGGTCTTCTCGTGTCCAATGCATTCGGTAGTGTTCGTCTTACTTCCCAGCCATCATCAGAATTCTCTAGCTGATATCTCCTTCAGCTAATAGCCGCTGGTATTCTTTCAAACATGAATGGAATGCTTGGAATTCAAGCCTGGAGATGGTTTGTCATTTCCCCACCATGACATGGGTGACGTCCTGACCGCTGACATTTCTCAGGTTGTTCTACATCGAGGTATATATCGTTCTTGTTATCCTCCGCAAATGGCTTGACCGATTTTGTAGGGCGCCATCACCATGTCTGTGGGTTTCTTGGCCATGTATGTCACTGCTTGTTCTACAATGTCGATCCTTTACTCACACAACAGTCATCGTTGTAGGTGGTCGCTGCCCGATTTTGTCAGTTTGTCTGCCTTTAACCACCACGTTATCCAACTGACTGCGGCGGACCGTGATTCAGCCCCACAATACCCGTTGGTTGAGCCCAGCCGAACGTCGCCTAGCTCAAGTCCGCCTTGCCGAAGACGCTGGTGAAGCCGATGAAGATTCTTTGGCTGAATCGTGAGTACTATTCTGATTCTTGGATCTACGATCGCCTGTTCATCATTTCGCAGATTCATGGAAGGAATGAGAATGGCTTTGAGAGATCCCAAGACTTACTTCCTTGCTCTTTTGTCTTTCTCGCAACTCCTTGGCTTGTCCTTCGTCAACTTTTTCCCAACGTATGCTGGTTGACACTCGTCACTGCTATGTGTGTTCACATCTTCCTCCTAGCCTCACTGCAACTCTCGGCTTCCCTACAACTGCTACACTCCTTATGGCCGCGTGAGTCTATTTCCTCACGCAATAACCCCAGCAGTTGACCATTGGCCCCACCAGCCCGCCATGGATTTTTGCCGCTCTGATGTGTTGTCTAAACGCTTGGCACGCCGGTGAGTGATCCTCATCATGCACACTCTCACCCCCTTACGCGATGATCGATGTCAGACAAAACTGGGGAGCGATTCTTCCACGTTACTTGGTGGACTTGGGGGACGATATTGGGATACATCATCGCTTTGTCGACGACCAATGTTGGCGCTCGCTACTTTTCCCTCTTCATTATGGCTAGTGGATATGCTAGTTTTGCCCTTGTGATGGTTTGGGTGAGTTTACCTCCATTTGATGTAGACTTGTGAGCTAACTTTGCTAATATGTGCTTTAAAGACTTCGAACGCCATTCCTAGGCCTCCTGCGAAGCGCGCTGCTGCTATCGGTCTCGTTAATGGCTTTGGCAACCTTGGTAACTTGTGAGCGACATTGGGTTTCGTCCCATTCGTTTGCTGACCCTTAACTTCTTCTTAGGGTGGGCTCGTTCGTTTGGAAGGCCAATTGGGGACCAGATTACCATCAGTCTATGGGCATCGCTCTGTCATCCATGGTTTTTGCTACGTGCATGTCTTTGAGTGGGTTCATTCTCTGACCTATTATGCCGATCACTGAGGTAATTTCTGCGTAGTCATTCGATGGCTGATTATCAGAGATAACAAGAAGCTTGCAGAAGCAGAGGAGAAGTGGCTTCACGGTGCAGAACGAGAACGTATTGAAGAAGCTGCTCGATTGGAGGGTATTACATTTGAAGAAGCCCTCGAAAAGAAGAAAGGTTTCAGGCTGCTCTACTAGATTGTATTTGTTCCTCGCCGCAGCACGGCGCCCACGCTGAGAATGGGCGATAGTTAGACTTGAAAATGGGGGTTAGGTGTATCACTTTGTAGATAGCCGTTTATTACCGTTGTTTGCCGGAGACGGCAACGTGACCACCAACCACTTCGACGGTACCATGCACGTCAAGCTCTTCATATACTTACCCGGCCAACTATTGCGGTCTTGCATCCCACCTTGCGGATAATAGCATACCAGCACCTATACAGTCCTCGATCTTGCAGCCAACTCCATCCAATGCACTTGGCACCTGCTAGTCTCGATACATTTTCGCCACTTTCCCCACATGATGTCAGTTCTTTGTTGACTGTGGGGTACTATTCGGAGGAGTGGTCCGCTTCTTTCTATCCTTAGGATACCCTTCGTTCACGAGGACGGAATGCCTTACGGAAACGGGGAATCTGGAGAAGATTTCGTTATAGTGGTCCACGTTGCGGGGTCAAGTATATAACTTACGAGGAAGGCAACTGCGTAAATTCTGTCCACTTCCTCCAGCGATGGCCTCACACGGATCTTTTGAAAACGACCCTGACCTTCGCGCCAAGAGGGAGAAGGAGTCCATCGAGCAGTTGGAGGATCGACTTCCCGGGACTCCGCAACTAGATGATGAAAGTCATCTCCTTTCGCCACAAGAGCGGGTGGCAGCAGAAGCTCGACTCAAGAGGAAGCTCGACATGAGACTGATGCCCACCATGATCCTGATATTTATCTTGAATTACATTGATGTGAGTGTATTTCCCGAGCTTGTATACCACGTTCAAGTTGGTTGAAGGGGCATTTTAACAGCGTACTGCTGTAACAGCAGCCAGGTTGAAGGGGTTAGAGTCTGATTTGGGTCTCACTGGTGAGTTCACTTGCCGATCCATTTGGGAAGAAGTGATGATGAACCCACCCATTCTAGATATTCAGTATCAAACCGTGGTGGCAATTCTGTATGCTTCGTATTGTCCGGCACAGATCCCCTCCAATATGGTGAGCCGTGTTGCCTGAACTTGGCCTTAAAGCAAGGTTGAGGTAGCTTCACATCTCTGCCCATAGATAATCAATAAAGTTACACGGTAAGGTTCGCGCTCAGTCGATGTGGATTTTTAACTCATTACAATGCCTTAGACCGTCGATTTACATCGGAGTATGCGTGATTCTCTGGGGTCTCACTAGCGCCATGACCGGAGTACGCCATCTCTTATCGCCAGCTCAGTCTCGGGGAATCAACTTTCATCTTTCCAGGTCACTCACAATTTTGCTGGCATCCTCGCGTGCCGCATCTTTATCGGTCTCCCAGAAGTTCGTTTTCACCGAGCCGATTTTCTCTTTTGCCAGGCCCGCTGACGATAAACATGTATAGGCTGCATTCTATCCGGGATCGATTTATCTACTCTCGCGTTGGTATACTAAGAAGGTACCTCCACTTCGTATTCCTCAACCAGTGGTGCGAGAAGGGATGTTGACATGCTGTCATAGGAACTTTCGTTCCGATCGGCGTTGTTCTATGTTGGTCTGCTCATGTCGAATGCTTTCGGATCGGTCAGTCCCTTCTTGATAACGGAAGATTCGCCCCTTACTAATGTATGATTACTAGCTCATTGCTGCTGGTATTTTGGGCGGAATGGATGGAACGCTAGGAATCAGGGCTTGGCGATGGTTGGTCGCTCACCTTTCTCTCATGATCAGAACGTTGAAAATGTCTACGAACTTCGCAGGCTCTTTTATATCGAAGTCTGTCACCGAAATATCTACTCTCAACCAACCTCGTGGCTGACTTCTTGTTGCAGGGTGCAGTCACAATCTGCGTAGGGTTCTTTACCATGTATGTGAACTTCCTTGTCTTGGTGATCTTGCGCTGACAAGTAAACGCGGAGATAGGTGGGCCTTGCCAGATTTCGTGCGTTCTTTTCTCGACCAAGTTGAACCCCTGAATTAATCCCTCCTCAGCCACACAATACCCGGTGGTTGTCACCTGCGGAACGTCGACTGGCTCAAGTCCGGCTCGCCGAGGATGCTGGCGAAGCAGATGAAGATGCCGAACATGAATCGTATGTTCCTCGCAAGCATCTATCTCTGAACCTGTGTTTTATTGTGACCCCCTAGTGCTTTCCATGGGTTGAAGCTTGCCCTCAAGGATCCCAAGGTACCCATCATGATGGTGATGACGTGCTCCCAACTCTTGGGGTTGTCGTTTGTGAACTTCTTCCCGACGTGCGTAGCATTGAATTACTGCTTGTGCAGCCTTTATCTGATCTCTCTTACATCAGGTTGACGGCGACTCTTGGATTCAACACTACTGTTACTCTGCTTATGGCCGCGTGAGTCGAGGCAGTTTCCTGCTTCCATGTGCCCTTATTGACCTATGGGATAGTCCTCCGTGGATCTTTGCCGCTATCGTCTGTACAGTTAATTCTTGGAACGCTGGTAAGCACTAGGAATCCTATTAAATTCTCTTTCCTTGGTGCTTATAGGGGGATCTATATAGATAGGACCGGAGAGCGATTCTTCCATATCAATGGCTGGTGGTGGCTCGTCATCGTCGGATACATCATCGGGTTGTCGACGATGTCAATCGGTGGTCGATATGTAGGTTTGTTCCTTATGACGAGTGGCTACGCCGGATTCGCTTTAACCCTCGTGTGGTGCGTGACATTTTCCGTACCCCGAGGTCTTGAACTGACGGAGATTCCAATATTCGTCCAACAGGGTCAGCAACGCCATCCCCC
This sequence comes from Jaapia argillacea MUCL 33604, assembly GCA_000697665.1. Taxonomy (NCBI): domain Eukaryota; kingdom Fungi; phylum Basidiomycota; class Agaricomycetes; order Jaapiales; family Jaapiaceae; genus Jaapia; species Jaapia argillacea. Next base: position 303,589 of record KL197726.1, read on the forward strand.
GCCCACCTGCGAAGCGTGCTGTTGCGATCGGTCTCGTCAACGGCTTTGGTAATATTGGAAATCTGTATGTCTTTCTGTTTCATTCCATCTCACTCCCACCACTGAGCGTCGCGGTTTGCTGCAGGATCGGTTCATATGTATGGAAAGCTTCCTGGGGTCCCGAGTACCACCAATCCATGATCATCAGTATTGCTGGTCTGGCGTTTGCGTCCTTCCTTGCATTCAGTGGGTTCCGTTTCTAGTGTTGCTTCGTAACCATCTCTGACTCCCACTCGAAGTCGTTCGGATGATGCTCATCAGAGACAATAAGCGTATGGCGGCTGAAGAGCGGGAAGCAATGACTGAAGCCCAAAGGCTGCGCGTTGAAGATGCTGCCCGGTTGGAAGGCATTACCTTTGATGAGGCTTTGGCGAGGAGAAGAGGTTTCAAGTATTTGTACTAAATGTTTGGGATGGGACTCGGATGTAAGTTTTTCGGACGTCTTTGGGGGGACGCCTCCATGTACCTTCCCGACCTAAGTAGTTGTGTTCCCGTATCATGCTGTACTGTTGTACTATATTCTACTAGCTTCGCCGGGGCACTTGTGCAACTATGGAGGACACTCACCTTCGCTCCGAGCGGCGGCGGGCATCGTGCCGCTTCCGTCGAGACTCAGCCAAGTGGCGTCAGACAGAATCATGGGGTCTCGCGGGGGTCCGTGGTGGACCATAAATTGACTGAGCTTCAATGCTCCACGCGACTCCAGACCGAATCACCAATGCTGCGGAGTTTAAAAACCCCTCTTTATCTCAAACATCGACATCGCCTCACAACAAGAACCCATTTTATTCCAGCTGGTAGCTATCCAAGTTTTTACCCCCACCCTCCCCATAATCACAAATCATTATGCACAACCACAAGCTCAACCCAACTCGCAGAAAGTCTCGCTCTTCATCCTCTGCTCCCCGTCCAGCCAACGGACCTTCACCTCAGTACGATCACCTTCATGCCAAACGACGACAACATCTCAAGAAGCATACGACTCATGGTACACGATCCATAGCGGTTGCAGCCGCAATCGCTCGACAGCGCCGAAAGGAATCCTTTGCTGCTCTCCAGAAGAAGAGAGAGAGATGGGCGAAGATGGCTGAAGAGACGCGTGATATTGTTTTGGGGGATGGCAAGTACGTTGAAGAGCGCCGTGTTCCTCGCGTTGTTGATTCACCATTGTTGATGACTGCGCCGAACACAGCTTCTGTCCCCCAGAATGATTTCTCTTCAGATATAGGTTTTTTCACCAGTGGAGTCTCGCACGATATCTATATGCAGATGCAGTTGAGTCGTCAAGGGACCACTTTCTATCCGCATTATAGCTGGTTGCTCGCCGACTGGCATCTGCCGCCATCCAATGGCCCTCGCGAATTCAAGGGCAAGACCACCATCGAATTCACTCGCACATCCACGCTCACCGCTACTTATGCCCTCACCGTGACCCACCCCGACCTTGTTACGACTTCCCCGACATCACTGCCCCGCACCGCCCTCGGAGTCCTATCCTTTGCCTCTCCCAAGAAACCAGGAGGTGGCTATCTCCATGGAGGGAACGAACAGGAAGAAGGCCTCGCCAGATGTAGCTCTCTCGTCAGCAGTCTTTCGGGTGAGGGAGGCAAGGAGTTTTATCAGACTCATCGGAAGTATTGGAAGGAGGATGGAAGCGGGTTGCATGACCACTCCATGCTTTACAGTCCTGGTGTGGTCGTTATCAGGAAGGATGATGAAGAAACTGAAGTTGCCGGCGTCTTGGGCGAGCAGAGTCGGAACTCGCGTATCGGTCACCCAGTCGCTTCGACATCCACAAGCATCACGAAATCCATTCCACCCTCGTCGCAATCGACATTTGTCTCACCCTACATCATTAATGTCATCTCGTCCGTCCCCGTCAATGCCGCTGCCGTTCGTTCCAAACATACCATCACACCATCAGAAATCGAATTCTTTGAAAGTGGTATAAGGACTGCGATGAAGGAGCGTATGGCTCGTATCCTCCGATGTTTCGAGGAGCGGGGCGACCGCATGCTGGTGTTAGGTGCTTTTGGGTGTGGGAGCAGCGAGAATAGGGTAGAGAGTGTTGCAGAGATATGGGCGGAGTTGCTGGTAACCGGTGACGGCGATAGGGAAAGTGGAGGAGCTGAAGGAGAAGGAGAGGATGGAATCGTGAAAGGAGGGGCCAGGTTTAGGGATGTCTTCGAGAAGGTCGTCTTTGCTGTTCCTGGAAAGACTTTCGATACATTCAAGAGAGCGTTTGAGATGAGAGTATTTGAGATGGAATTAGCCAGTGCTGCGTTGGAGGATTAGCATCAGAAGCGTTGATATTTGGTGTGTTTGAGTGTATCCTTATCCTTTCTTTCGGCTGTACGATGAGGTTGTCGCGCAGTGTACGATTGTCTTCTGTATCGTTGACCATTCCTTCGGACTGGCTCTCTCCTCGCTGTATCCGATATTGTTTCGCTATTCCCCTTTACTTATTCTCTTATATACCCTTGATAGTTCTCTTGCTTTCTTTGCCCGCAAGCTGCATGAAACATGACCGGCGAATCTATGAAAAGCGACGCCCGCCCGACGCGGCATCAATCCACGTAAAGGCTCAATATGCTAAACCTTCTTGCAGACCATCACCGTCCTCAACCGCCTGTTAGCGTATCTCCTGCCTTTCTCTCTTCACGGGATTGGTAGGGAACGGTGATGGTGTGGTGTAAATGCGAAAAACTTGGGTGGGGATTCGGAGGGGGCGGACCGTGGATTGTGGTCATCCGATGAGTCTTGCTATAAATTGAGGGAGCAGTTGGGTTCGCCCGTCGTTCCCTAGATTTCACCGCATTTTCGTGGGTGGTATACCGATTCGAATACGCGAAGTGCTTGTTTTTTATCATCGTTCGAGATGGGGTCAAAGGTCTTTCATAAGGTTATGATCTGTGGTGAGTTTGTTCTATGTTTTGGTGAATGTCGGTGTGTCGTTCTGACGGGAAGGACTGTTGGTGGTGTGTAGGTGACTTGGTTTGGGCCAAGGAAGATGCCAAAACCCTGTTCAGAGGCCTTGCCGACATCGTCGTCAGTACGCCTTCTATCCCGCCCCTTCTTCATCCACATTTTCGTCCTGATGCTCATGGTCACCTCTTCTCTTTGTACCTATAGCGCATGGACTCACCCAATCGCGCTGATTTTCTTGCCGGTTTGAAGCCTGGAGGCAAATACGAGGGGACGGTTGGGATTTACAGACATAACGCCTCGGCGGACCGGATAGGTGTCTTTGACAAGGAGATCGTGGGTGCCATTGCCAGGACCGGTACAATCAAGTGGATCGCGCATAATGGTGCTGGGTACGACCAGATCGATGTGTTGGAGTGTAAAGCCCACGGTTCGTCTCATCACTCTAATTCGACCTCAGGATGAAATTCAATTTGCATTTTATTGGTGCGACAGGAATCTATGTTTCGAATACACCTGGAGCAGTTGACGATGCGACAGCCACGACAGCGCTCTATCTCCTCATCTCCACCTTCCGTAACTTCGCTCAATCCGAAAGGACTCTCCGCGCCGGCTTGTGGAAAACCAAACACAAAGCCGCCTCTGCACATGATCTCGAAAATCGTACCCTCGGTATCCTCGGTCTCGGTGGCATCGGTCTTCGGTTGGCGGAGTACTGCCACAAAGCGTTTGGGATGAAGATCTTGTATCATAATAGGAATAAGGTGCAGGACGCACCAGAGTGGTGTGAGTATTTTGAGGCGGGGAGGCTGAATGAGATGTTGGGACAGTGTGATGCATTGAGTGTACATGTGCCGTTGAGGAAGGAAACAGAGGGTTTGGTCGGGGAGGAGATGATTAGATCTTTGAAGAAGGGGGCGATTATCGTTAACACGGCGAGAGGGAAGGTTATAGACGAGGCGGCTATGATTAGGGCTTTGGAGGACGGCCATGTGAGTTTTCCCCCTGAATTTTGTCATCTTCAGATCTGTCGTTTGCTGATGGGACACGTGGATATTCAGCTTGGCTCGGTCGGCCTGGACGTTTACCCTAATGAACCCGCTGTCAACCCTCGCCTCCTCGAATTCCCGCATATCACGCTCGTACCGCATATGGGAACGGAAACGCAGGATTCGCAGTGGAAGATGGAGGTTAGGGCTCTCACAAACTTACGGGATTATTTAGTCAATGGTAGTGGAAGCGACGTCATTCCCGAGATGAAGTAGGTGGCTTGGTGGTTCGAGGAGGTGTGATGGTTTCCTGGACGGGCGTTGACAATTGTATGACTGGGGGATGAGCTGAGTATTGTGGTATTTTTATGTGCATTTTTTGAACCTCGGTGATTTTTGTACGCGATAAGGCAGGAAGGGAATCGAGGGTGTATCCATATTTGAGTTCGGAATATCATCTGCTTGGATTCCCACTTCGGCTACGCTCCGTCTCGCACATGATCTCAATGGCTCAATTGCAAGATGTCAGCACTGCATTCCGCCATGAGGTTGCATCGAGGCAAGATAACCGCCCGGCTGATAATCGATACCTCCTTCTTTCGTCTACTTGGATACTAACAATGGGTGTGTCCTGGCAGAAGACTACATGCACACGACACGACTCAGGTGGCGCTCTGATCAAAACACCGCATGCTGGCTCTGTTTTCCCCCACCCTGCGACCCCCATCTCAGCATCGTCCACTTCACAAAGATACTAGAACCATGACACCACCATCTGGGGCAAACGTCAAGGATACAAAGGGTAAGGGTCGTGGCGCGGGCTCTCAGAAGGATAAAGATAAGTTGAAGGATAACGAGGGGGCAAAGGACGTTCAGGATTCGAAGGGAGCTAAGGATGCTTCGAAGAAGGGCAAAGGAGTCAATGAAGAGACCCAAAATGGCGCTGGCGTAGGTGGCCAAGCTAAGCAGGATGGCCCACCTCTCAGGGAAAGGCTTGGTGAAATGAAGACGAGCATCTCATCATTGTGAGCATGTTCAATATCTCCCTTTGTTGCTCTTGCCTGACGATGCGATGCGTGCAATAGGGAGACTGCCTTCCAAGGCATAAACATACAAAGTGAGGGAATACTCTCGATTCCTAGTCCGACTTTCGTCAGTCAACTTCAGCACTATATCGTTCAAATTTGACTTGACCGACCTTCACCCCTTCGCTCTCTGTTTGCATTTCTGCGGATGTTCCAGAACGATTCCATGGACAAAGTTACGGAACTACGCCGAGAATTTCGAAGTTATGACCACGATTACGACGCTCAGATGGAAAAGGTTAAGGTGGCCATCAAGCGCAACACCAAGAAGAAAGTGGCAGAATTGATGAGGTGAGAGCCCTTCTCGCAAAGATATCCGACCATCCCTGCCGTTGGTATCTTTCTTATTCAATGACTTGCCACACCCCACAATTTAGCGCTCAAATTCAAACCCAAATTCAAGCAGCCATAGCAGAGCAAGTGAGAGACGAAGTTGCCAAGCAACTTAAAGATCACCTCCCACTCTCGCCTGAAGAACAAGTTGAGGAAAGTAAGGAAACGCTGTCCCAGCTGAAGTATTCTGTGGCGAACTCGTAAGTGCTCGCTGTTCCCGGCGCCTTCTTGAATGTTGACGGAGAACTGGATTCGCTGATCGGTCTGTGGCATCCGATCTAGGGACGCCAGGAGGATGAATTCAATGGTTCAACAAGAAAATCTCGATGATGATCTCTCCCTCATCCTGAATCTTAACGGGACAAGCAGCCCGTTGTATCCTACCAACTTGAAGTTGCTGTTTGCGTATGACGGTAAGCCTTCTTCCGTCGTCGTCGCTTGTTGTATCCCTGGTCCAACTAATCGAATTTCTTTTCACTTGACAGACGATATGGTGAAGCGACTGCTGAAGGACTATGATCTTCCTGATCAACGTTCTAGGGAGGCGAACATAAACTGCTTCATACGTCACATTGGTGAGTTCTATCCTCTCTTGCCTCAAGCCACCTCGAGCTACACAATGTTGAAACGAATCGTTTTTTTAAGGCAGCCCGATCCGCTGTGAAACGTTGTGAGGATGATAGAAATCTGTACCGGTACCGTACCATCTGTATATACCGATATTGTACTTGTAATTTTTGTATTACATGCGGTCTTTCCTTACAAGCAAGTCGCCAGGATCCAAGAATCGATGTACTGTACATGACGCAGACGATTCCGTTCGCATTCGTTCGCACTCAGAATCAGCAGACCTCCCTTGACGTAAACCTCTTCAGTGGGAACCAAGCAGCCCTCCAACTGCGTGCGTTCTCCTTCTGCATACTCTGGATGTTCCCGATTCTCCCTCAATCGATCCCGTCCCACGGGAAAGAATCCTGCTGCTCGCGTCTTGAGACTTCCAGGAGAACAGTGGGTTCCTGCACCTGACGACGCCGTAGGTGTAACCCACGGGCCGTCCAATGTTCTCAATACATCTATGGCCCCGGTTCTCTCTTCTTCTTCCGAATCTTTGCGTATGATGTCGACCCAGAAATCTCACGATGGGCAGAGTTGCCGTCATCGAGCTCACCCACCGGTTGGACGTCCCGTCCCGACCATGCCTCGGTATAAATCCCTCCATTTCGCACCTTGGTACCCGTCAAGCAATGATGAAGTGGAGTGTCCTTGCGCTCCTCGCAGTCCAGTGCCTCCCTGCACTCGTGCAAGCATACGTCGTTCCACCCGGGTCTCCTGGCTTCTATCATGGAAACTCCTCCTCGGCCGTGACTTTCGATGAATATTCCCTGTTTCTCGACAATAAGAGGTTGTTCGTCTTCAGTGGTGAGGTCCACCCGTGGAGGTTGCCCGTTGGCAAATCTGCATGGCGAGACATATTCCAAAAGATGAAGGTGTGCAGGAACTCCCTTTCAAATTTGTGCCAGTATTAACGAGGTTTTCATTGCAGGCAGCTGGTTGGAATGCGGTCTCGGTATATCATCATTGGGGCCTTACGGAAGGCAGACAAGGATCTCTGGATTATCAATACTATCGTTCTCACGTCGACGTTTACGAAGTCGCCAAGGAAGTTGGCCTTTTGGTTATCGCAAGACCTGGACCGTATATCAATGTTAGTGCTCTCGTATGTCTCAACTTTTTGACTGTCCTTAGTTATGTCCGCTTCTATAGGCAGAAACTAGTGTGTCTACAAATTCTTCCTCGGGTCGCAGGGTCTGATTTCTCGTCTTGAAGCTGGAGGCGGGTTCCCTGGATGGCTTACTAACAACCCAGCTGAAGCACGTTCGAACCAGACTGGCTTCACCGATGCGTGGATGCCTTACATCACATCCGTCGCACAGTTCATTGAGCCATACCAGGTTTGCTCTTGACTATCCCCAGTATGACTGCTTCTCACACCTTACCTGTTAAGTACCCCGATGGCCCCGTGATAGCTGTGCAATCTGAAAACGAGTTCATGATGTCCACTCCGACCAACCCTGGCCGATCAGAGTATATGCAATTGATCGAGAATACATACCGCAGCAATGGAATCACCAAGATACCCATGTATGAACATGTTCAGTTGCTCGATGTTCCGTTCTGATTTTGTGTCCCTCTCAGAACCCACAACGATGCAGGGAGGACCGCGGGGGTTTATGCCCCTGGCAGTGGCCTTGGAGAGGTTGATTTGTACACATGGGACAACTACCCGAATGGTTTCGACTGTAGCAGTCCTGGAACATGGAGTGAGGTGGAGACGCAGCTGGACGCCGACCACCAGGCGAGTAATCTATTCCACAATTCCGCTACCGGAGCTGATTTGTTACGACGATGCAGCAAATCGATCCAGACCTTGTATGGGCTTCTGGGGAGTTTGGTGGCGGTTCATTTGATCCCTGGGGAGGTGTGAGTCGCCTTGATTCTCCTACTATGCGATCTGAATTTGACCGTTTTTATCTTTGTCAGTCCGGTTATGACATGTGCTACATTCTTACAAATGAACAATATGCGAATGTGGGGATACATCCCTTGAGTTCTTTTATGTACGTTTTCTTACCAGTGGTTCACATCTATACAGGTGTTCTACAAGGTCGGTTAGGCTTCTTACCATGTTCCCTATTCTTCTCGCTTATCCTTTCCAAAGAATAATTATGCAGCCGCAACTCACTATCAGAACCTCTACATGACTTATGGAGGTACTAATTGGGGCAATCTCGCAGAACCGACGGTCTACACTTCGTATGTCCAGAAACTCTCCCATTCCATCGTCCGGCGCTTATTTGGGAATTTAGATACGACTACGGCTCTCCCATTCGTGAAGATCACACCCTCTCACCGAAGTACTCTGAGTTGAAACTTCAAGCTGGGTTCCTTCATGCCTCCCCAGACTACCTCCTCGCTACTCGCATCGGGAACGGCACGATTGGGAGCGGGACGGCCTTTTCCGATAGTCCCCTGATTTATACCACGGCCCTTAGCTCGTCCACTGGAGCTAACTTCTACGTCGTGAGGCAGAACAGCAACGCGTATTTGACTCCCGCGCAATTCACTCTCAGGGTGAATACTACAGAAGGCGTAATCACAATCCCTCAGTATGGCGGCATGGCCACCATCGACGGACGTGAAAGTCAGATCTTGGTTTCCGAATACACGTATGGTTCACACGTACTGAAATACTCGACAGCTGAGGTATGTTGTCCGTCCAGTCTTGCTAAACCCGTCGATCTGACATGCTTCGACATTAGATCTTCACGCAGACCACCATCGACGACGTGGACTATCTGATTCTTTATGCTCAAGCCGGTCATTCGATCGAAGGCATCGTCGCTCCCATTAAATCAGGCTCTCCAGCTCCCCAAGTACTGGGATCCAACTCGATTCAGGCCACAGGCGTCAATGGAACCGTCTTGATTCAGGGTACTCCATCAGGGATATCAGCGGTTACCTTCCCAGGGTCAACTGTCCTCATTGTCGACAAACATACTGCCCTTTCATTCTGGAACGTCCGAGTACAGAGTCCCAATACAACTGTCTATGATGCAGCCCCAGACGCGCCCTCGGTTCTCGTTGCTGGCCCGTACCTCGTACGAAACGCCTCGATCTCCGGCACCACCCTCTCCCTCTATGGTGATCTGAATGAGACAACCACTCTCGAAGTCATTGCTCCGTCGGCAGTGAATAGCGTGACGTGGAATGATGAAATTGTTTCTGTTCAGAGGTCCCCCATTGGAAGTCTCCAGGGAACCTTGCCGATCAATCTGGAGTTCCAGCTTCCGAGCTTAAAGGACGCGGAGTGGTTCTGTGCAGATTCCTTGCCAGAGATACAACCCGGGTTTGATGATAGTGCTTGGGTGACGGCGAACAAGACGAACACTTCAAGGCCTTATCAGCCATTCGCGGGCAAGGCGAGTCCAACACAATCCTGGGAAGAGCTTGCTCCTTATTCACTTCTGTGAATCTCCTCCAGTACGTCTTGTATGTTGACGAGTATGGCTTCCACCAAGGCAACACCATCACTCGCGGACACTTCACAGGAAAGAACGCAACCGGAGTTCAGCTTTCCGTTCAAGGGTAAGCTTACTCTCCATTACCGTCCGACAAGCACCTAAATGACGCCCTCGTTCTATGCAGGGGATTCAACTTTGGCTACAGCGCCTGGATTAACACGAGATTCCTGGGATCCAGCCAAGGAACCAACCAATACTCAGCTAACGGTGGTTCCGATCTCTCAAATGACACTTGGCTGTTCAGTCCTGCTGATCTCAATGACGGCGACAATGTGTTGACCGTTGTCGTTGACCCTACCGGTAGGCCAAACTCTCCTTCGTGCTGAATGTCGTCCGGCTGAAGTGACGTGGGACACAGGTCTCGAGGAAGATTATAATGGTCTGGATTTATTTAAGGCAAGGAGGCGATATTTGAACCTCGAACTTCCTGCTGATCTAATTGAGGACAGACCCCTCGTGGAGTGAGAGGATACACCCTCCTCGGAGGTGGAGATTTCGATTATTGGAAAGTGCAAGGGAACCTCGGGGGAGAAAATTTCCCTGACGAAGTTCGTGGACCATTGAACGAGGGGGGTTTATTCGTGGAGCGCCAAGGTACCTTCTTCATCAATGTTCAACCCAGACAACTCGATAACCGATATGTGGCTCTCACAGGTGCCCATTTGCCCGGCTTCCCAACCGCCACTGCTCCAGGTTGGAACACCTCCGCTTCGTGTACGCCCTATTCGGGCATCACGTCAGCAGGCATTCAAGCCTATCGCACCACCTTCAACCTCGATCTCCCACCTAACACGGATATTCCCATCTCGTTGGAGTTCGTGAGGACGCCCAGCAGCAGCTACAGGACCGTGATCTATATCAACGGATGGCAGTTTGGGAAGTTCAATTCTCGAGATGGTCCGCAGACATCTTTCCCTGTGCGTACCTTCGCGATTGTCCGGTTCCATCCGGTTCAAACTAATGGGACCTCGTCGTCAATAGTTGCCTGAAGGTATCTTGAATCCAAATGGGCAGAATGAACTTCTCGTGACGTTGTGGTCGCTAGGTGAGTACAGTGGCTCTGTCCATGCTTAACCTATCCGACCGACTTTCGTCGCAGACGCCGTGGGAGCCAAGATAGCAGACGTCGAGCTTGCCAATACTGTGGCTTTCACCTCAAGCAAAGAGTCGGTACCGGGATCAATCGTACCTTCCCCCACGTACCAGCAGTTGAGATAAGTATTGATCGCGGACTCGGTATGTTCGCAATGAACCCGATATCCAAACGGTGGTCGAACAGTCCTTTTCTGAAGAGGTCCAAGAAATATATTGTCTTGTCGATTCGTAGTGTGCACAGATACTGAGATAGATACAAGGTTGAGGGAATGTATGGAACCACCGACCCATCTCCTCTCCCTTGAGAAACGCCGGAGAGATGACATAGGGTGCTGAGACGCCCAAGATCTTCTAGACACAGCTTGACACTCGAACGACCGCGTGAACAGACCATGGATCATGGAAAGAACAGTCATGAGCAACAAGGGGAAAATGGTAGCTGTGTCGCCGCACTGAGGAAAAAAGAAAGTCGGCAAATCGCATTTTGTATGTGTGGGAGCGTGTGAAACTTAGGGCAGGTACCTTGGGACTTCAACTCGATTTTTCTTCTCGTTTGGCTCCGGCGTACTTGGACGTGGACGATGCGCGCCCTTGAGCTTGAGTATATCATATTGCAGACTTAGCACCAAGATGTACGCCCTGGAAATTTTCAATCTAACACGATGTTGAATCGCATTGTCTGGTTCCCCGACATCAACCCGACCCAACTTCTCGCCATACTCCCTTCCTTCACAGCGTGCTACCATCCCTGTATCGGCTAAATTGAGAGGTGCCATGCATTCTGGAGCACACGGATTGCAGTGTTCGTTCAATGTGATCCCAAGCCCTACATCTCTCTCGGACTCGGTAACATTATCTTGATAACGAACAATCAGGAGGCTGCCTACCCGTCAGCGAGACCTTAACGGCTGGCCTTCAAAGCTCAGTACTTGGGGACCAGCGACATCGCATAACATACCGAACAACGCAGGTGTGTGTATTCCATTCCTGAGGCTCGATCAAAACCATCTGATCTCCAGATTCTCGCTGCCACACGATCTCCAACAAGTACATACCTGATGTCGCTCTATCTATCGGTCGACTGTGGCGGCTCCAAGACACTTGCAGCCATCGCCAACGCTTCAGGCGACATTGTCGGTCGAGCGGTCGGCGGACCATCAAACTTTGCATACGTGGGACCCGCTGTGTTTATCGAAACAGTCAGGGAAACGGTGATCAACGCCTTGAAGGCATGTCCTGATCTCCCCTTCACCACCGAAATCCAGCTCCCCCCACCTGTTCGTGTATTTGCATACGCCTGGTTCGGTGTCTCTGGAGTCGACAGCCAGGCAGATATCGCCAATGTCACACCACCACTATCGAGCCTATTGTCCATCCCACCTGGACCGAGACTGAGTGTTGGCAATGATGCTCAGCTTCTCGCCGCACCGGTTCATTTCCACAAGGATGTCCGTTATGCTGTGACAGCTGTCGGTGGTACGGGTTCCATTTGTGTTAGTTTCAAGGAGGGAGCGGATGGGAAGATGGAAGAGATGGGACGCGTGGGTGGGTGGGGATGGGTGCTGGGTGACGAGGGTGGAGGATTCCACGTTGGTAGGGAGGCCATCCGACAAGTTCTGATCGAGTATGACAAGGCGTCGGTGGGACCTCCTCACTCCGCGACGGGACCGAAGAAGACCCTGACCGACCGCATCATCGAACATTTCGGTATCAATCACCTCCTCGAAGTCCTCTCACTTATCCACTACCCCGACCCACCATCAACCATTAGCCAAGACGTCATCCTAACTACCCCTCCAAATCTCGCATATCGTCTCATCCCCCGCGAAAAACGACTCTCTCAACTCTCGCCCCTCGTCTTCCAATCCGCGTTCGAAGATCATGACCCGATAGCCATTCGCGTCCTCTCCACAACATCCGATATGTTGGCCGAGGAAATAGCTATCCTTCTACGCCCAGAGGATGGTGAAGGACCTTTCCCGTCGAGGGCTGTCAAGGCATCGGAAAGTGTGATGTGCTTTGGGGGGTCTTTGGTCGGGATTGAGAGTTATAGGAACTTGGTGCTGAAGGCGCTGGAGAGGAGGGGACATGTGTTCAAGTATGTGGAGTTTGTCAGCGATGCGGCTGCGCTTGGTGCTACTGGATTAGCGGCTGCTGCTCAATTGCTGTGAGAACCAGCCAGATTTTGTGCACCATCACCCTTTCTGGAATCGTAGGCTGATCTCATAAAGCCTTCCGCATCATCAGTATCATTATAGTTGCTCGTACGGCTGTCCCGGACAATTAACTACTTTGGTTCACCGTCAGAGCTGTGGTTGGATTCGAGTTCAACGTTCAACGCAGCCATTAACCGCAGACGGAATACATAATGATTCAGCACGGTAATAACTATCGAAAGCTGTCGCATTAAACGTCGTGAGGACCTTTCCCACTTAGTAGACCCGTTGGGATCAGATGGGAAGTGATGGCTTTGACCTCCGTTATGGGCGAGGTAAGTATTGGTCGAGATGGCGGATTGACCAAGGACCAAGACTCCAAGTGCGAAGGGACAAGGAATAAGAGAAATTTTGATGAAACCATAGTCATCATCGATTTACAATGGGAGTGTGAGGGTAATCACCGTACGCAAGCTCGAGTTCGCCAAAGACAGATAATGGAGCAAGCGTATTCCTGACAAAGGAGGGCCATCGAGTCGACGACCCCATAAGTACCCAAAGTTTCGCCGTCGGCTGGACTTCGGTAGCGATGCTACTGGCAGAGGAGTTCTAAGGACCCGTACTGGTACCAAAGGGGAGGGTGGTGAGGACACTGACCTTGACTGTGGATCCAAACGTTGGAGTCCCGCTTGTCGGGTTTAAACCCTGGCAGTGGGAGTTTGTCGACTAAGTATAGCAGGAGGTAAAGTATCATGCATCATGGGTCAGCCAAAGATACAGAGCATTTTATTGTGTATGACACGGCGGAAACATGGTGAATGACTTCCATCAAGGCAACTGAGAGCGAGAGAGTCTAAGTGGAACTGTGGAAGGCTTGTCTGAGTCGTTGGACTCGATAGTATAGGTGGTCGGTTGATCGGCCCGAGTGTTCACCTGCATGCCTTTGGACTTCCTTTCGATGGACTCGGTTTTTTGACTTTCACCCCATCGCTCGCGGTGTCTCTCTGTCGAGCCAAGTCACCGCTTTTCTACCATCGAGTCGATGGTCTAGCACCGAAGGCTAGGTGTCTCTCATCTTCAAAATTTGTCCTCTCAGCAGATTCGTATAAGGTTCAGGGTCAACGGAGTGCCAACAAAGAATCTTGCTTGTGCTAAAACTGACACAGAATGCAAAGGTTTCAAATAGCCCTCCCTATTATGCCTTCCTCCGGGCTGACTTTTCGCTGATTGGCTGCCGACTTCACCCTTCGAGACCAGTCGTCATCGGAAAATGTATTCACGGTATGCATGAGCACCCTCACTCTGGTCTCAACATTTCCTTTGGTTTGAAAGCCGTTACAAGGGTGAACATTGCTATCCTGAGAGCGGATAGGCGGTGATCTGGATATTAGTATAGGTCATATCCTCGTCTCGGAGCGCCGTCGTACACGAATAGACTAACTATTCCTTGTTCAAAATTGCCAGTCCTCGCCTCTTTCCACCTTCAAATGATGTCTTCCTACTGACCGACTGTTGCGAGCACAGCTAGATTATAGGGTCAACTTCACACGTCAGAAGGATGTCGAGTCAGACGCGTTGCGACGCGTCGTCGGTCCTTTAAGGCACGTGCTTATCTGCTATCATGGTCACCGGCTTCCACATCCGAAGTTTCTCAGAATCTCAAAATACCAAGTCTCGACTCCGAGCACTCTTGGAACACTCTTCATCCTTTTCGTCATGTCTCGATGCTAAGGAACGCAGGTGGTTGGCTGGAAGAGCACATCCTAGGCTCATCCATGGCTGCTTTTCCTGAACCTTGGTTCAGCTTGAAGTCGAATTTGGTGACGACATGAAGGGGCTGGACCAGGTCTTAGGTATAAACGTGCCACGGACCGGTCTTGACCTCCTTGGTATCATCTGCCTGGCGGGCTATATAACATGCAGTAGATTCTGGTGAGTCGTTGCAGAGCAGATCAATACTCCTCCCATCTCACGAACATGCCTAACCCCAACAAGATTCAAGAGAAAGTCTTTCAGTCGCCCTCCAAATACATCCAGGGTCCTTCAGCTATCAAAAATGCGGCCCGTTATCTCTCCAAGATGGGTAGCTCGCCCCTATTAGTTGTCGATTCCTTTGTGTACAACTTAGGTGAGTGATCGGACTTGAACTCCCTTCCCTCCAACATGAACTGATCTTACCGATCTTTCTCAGCTGGCAAGGCCCTCATCGAAGCGCTCGAGTCGCACGACATCCATGTTACCCACGGCAAGTTTGGCGGTGAAGCCTCCTCCGAAGAGATTACCGCACTCACTGAACAGGGTAAACAATCCAAAGCCGACTTTGTCATCGCCCTTGGTGGTGGCAAGACCATCGACACAGCGAAAGCTACTGCCGATGCTCTATCAGTCGACGTTGCCGTCCTCCCCACTATGGCCTCTACCGATGCGCCCTGCTCAGCGCTCTCCGTCCTCTATCGTCCATCAGGCGAATTCGACCGATATGCCTTCTTCAACAAAAATCCGGCACTCGTCATGGTCGACACCAGTATCGTGATCAAAGCCCCTGCACGCTACCTTGCTGCTGGGATTGGCGATGCTCTCGCTACCAACGTCGAGGCTAGACGGTGCATGAACTCGTTGAACTTCGGTGGAGGACAGCCGACTTTCGTCTCGGCTGCGATTTGCCAGAAGTGCGAGGAGATTTTGTTTAAGTATGGGAAGATGGCGTATGAGGCGAACAAGGCTGGGGCTATCACCCCTGCCTTTGAGGCCGTGGTGGAGGCCAACACCCTTTTGTCTGGGTTAGGGTTCGAGTCCGGAGGTCTGGCAGCAGCACACGCCGTACGTCGCTCATGTTGTTTTCAGAAGTGGTGGCAAAGTTACTCATTTGAATTGGATCGGTTAGATCCACGACGGTTTCACTGCCGTTCATGAAGTCCACTCCCTCATGCACGGTGAAAAGGTCAACTTCGGCACCATCTGCCAGTTGCTCCTCGACAACACACCCACAGAGGAGCTCGACCGCTACCTTACTCTGATGCATAGCGTCAACCTCCCCATCACCTTCGCCCAGCTCGGTGCGCCCAACGTGACTGAAGAGCAGCTACGCAAGGTTGCGGAGTTATCTTGTAGGCCCGAGGAAACCATCTGGAATCTGGACATTGTGATCAACGAGGAAGTTGTATACAACGTGTTGAAGGCTGCCGATGCTGTTGGGAGGGATTTCATGACGAGGATTGGGAAGTAGTGGAGTCATTCTCCCTTTCACTGACAAACAGGTGACGCGAACGAAAGCAAACAAATAGATTTATTCATGTACATCTTCCCAACTGTTGTACCAATGTTGTATATCATTCATTTCGCACCCTGCGCACGCCACTTCGACGTTGAAACTGGAGAACCTGCGCGCTCTGCTTGTACCCAGTGCCGGACCGTTTGATAACGACAAGTGTTATAAGTATGTCTGAGGTTGAAGTCAACCGTGGCACCTGCGACAGGGGTCAACGTAAACGAGCTTCGGTAGGGAAGCACTGGCTTCATGTGGTCAGACGTGGATCGGCCAAACCCAAGGATTCCGAAGCAGCGCTGCTGATCTATTCCAATATCTATGCCTCGAGATACAATCTCGGAGGGTTGGGGTACTGTACAGGTGATGAGAAACAATAACGCTACAACTGTAAGTGGCGAGGCACTCGTGTGCCTACATCTGCGACCAGTCGCAGAGCCAAAGTGCACAGATCACCTATCAATAAGGATCGTGGACGTAGAGGATGTACCAGCCATGTGACTGAAGCGCTCCGTTTTCTAGGTGTCGTTGAAGGAGTGTGCGAGGAGTCAAAATTTAGTTGAAGCTCCATTTAACTTTGATCACACCCTGGTTCAGGGATGCGAAATGCGTAAACAGGGACGGCGACATGTCTGCAAGAATGACGTTAACAATATATACAAACCTGACGACTCGAAGTCGATCTCACCGAGACTGCCATGGCCACAACCTGGGCATTCGTCAACGACTGTTGCTGTAGACACCTTCCCATTTTGCGTATCGGTGATTGTGATCGTCTGTACAAGCTGATGGTAAGTCTTCGTGACCTTAGAAGAGAGGTTGGATGTACCTTTCCGCAGTGTTTGCCCCCAGCGTAGAGGCTAGTATCCAGTGCGACAATGAAATCGGTGTTCTTGTTGCGTTTCCCACAGGCACCAAGGCCGACTTCAAACCATGTACCCTGAGCGAAAAAAATTCGTCAACAAATCATCATCAGTATGGGAGGAGAGGACGAACCTGTCCTGTGTATGATGTCCGTTTTTCAATATCACGAGCCTCCTCGTCTACGGGCACGGGTGCGGACAGTACACAAAGAATGGCAGCGAAGAAAGCAACAATCAAGAAAAGGAGTCCGGAGCGAGCCATTGTATCAGAGGATCTCGGGATCGTGGGCGATGAAAATGAAGGTGTTGATTGAACGAGTGCTTGAGACGTTTTGAGTCAGACAAGAATGGGAAGAATACAAGGAAGAAGGGACGCGAGGTAGACCAAAGAACGGCAAAGGACAATGCGAAGGTTTCCGACCTCCATTTTATAGCGGTTTGGGCTATCCGATGATCTGCACAGCCGAGGCATTGATGAAAATTGTGCAGTTGGCAGTTTGTTGGCAGTTGCGAACAATGAGAACAGGCACAACGTGGCGCAACGCCGAGGCCAGGACGTTGGAGGGCTATGATGTAATTACAGGACGCCAAGGCATTCGTTTACAAACGTCAAGTTCGAGGTCAAGACGACGAGATGTGATTGAGCAGGCTGGGTCTTCAGTGAACTCAGGTGTTCATACTGAGGCCCAACTGAGGCCCGAAGGGTAAATGGTATCATCGACGAAGGCGAAGGCACCGGAAGGAAACAAAGGAATCCAGGGGTCGTTCGTAGCCGACGTTGTGGAACCATGGCAACCAAGCAGGTTCACGCGGGACGCTTCCCAAACAGGAAAGATCATATTTTTTTGGCTTTGACGCTCGCATGTTGCTCGCACGCCTGTTCTGGGCGACCCATATTGCGGGAAGTCCTGCCTCCTCATCTCCCTGAAAACTTTCCTAGGCTTGATAAATGAACTGCATCCAGGTGCATCGTAACTACAATTGATCCGTGGCTCACGTTCGGCGGGCGGGACTATGTACTTCAGCTTTCACCATCAAGGAGGGACAGTGTCCACAGCTAGGACTCTAATAGGAGATGTGATAACAGCATATCCGCTCGGTCGCGCTGGTTTATGGATGAACTAGAAACAAGCCGAAGGTCATGGGACGGGCTATGCGGGCGAGATGTGAATCCAGCGCCACAAGATCGTATAACCATAATCGGGTTCAACATCTTGGCTATGTTCCGCAGGTGAATCGTTGAATCAGAAGAACGGCGATCCAGAGATTCGTCATTCAAAAGAAAGTTCGCCAGAGCCGCGCAGACTTCATGTGATCAACCATAGATCAGTCAAACGGGGAAGTCGGAAGCAGCACCGCTGATGGAGTCCATTATCTACCCCTCCAAGGGTCGGAAGGAAGGTAGTTTACAGGTTAAGGGAGTTAATATAGCTGCAACTGTAAGTGATGAGGCAATAGTGGCCATAGCATCTGTGAACGGTCACAGAGCCCAAGTGCGCAAACCGCCTATCAAGAGGTAATAGAGATCATGGACCTTCGTGATGAAACAGCGAATAGGTCTGAAGCACGAAGATGCCAGAAGGGAGAACACTTGCTCTTCTAGGTGTGGTGAAAACAGGGTATAACGGAGCTAGGTTTCAGTTGAAACTCCATTTGATTTTGATCACACCCTGGTTGAGGGATGCGAAGTGTTCGAATAACGACGGCGACATGTCTGCAAGAACACTGTCAGTCACAGGGAACCCCTCCGGCCAAGAATCAATCTCACCGAGACTACCATGACCACAACCTGGGCATTTGTCGACAATTGCTGCAGTAGTCACCTTCCCAGTTTGCGTATCAGTGATTGTCATGGTCTGTGCAAGGCGTTGGTCAAGATTCATGACGAAGAGGATGACAAGAGGATGTACCTTTTCGCAATGTTGACCGTTCCCGTAAAGGCCGGCATCCAGTGCGACGACAAAATCGGAGTTCTTGTTGCGCTTTCCACAGGCGCCCATACCAACCTCGTACCATGTTCCCTAAGCGGAAGAGACCAAGTTCAACAGAGCACCATCAGTCATCGGAGGAGAGGACTAACCTGTCCAGTGTATGAGGTCCGTTTCTCAATGCTGCGAGCCTCCTCCTCGACAGGCACGGGTGCGGACAGTACGCAAAGGATGGCAGCGAAGAAGGCAACAATCAAGAAAAGAAGTCCGGTGCGAGCCATGATATCCGAGGGTGGTTGGTATAAAAGAATGTGGTGGATAAAGGAGTGTTGGAGACCTTTTGGTCAAAACAGGAGAAGAATAAGAGGAAACAGAGACACGACAGAGGCCAATGAGGGGGAAAAGAATAGAGCGAAGTTTTTTGCGTCCATTTTATAGCGGGTTGGGCGCCCGATACTCGGCAGAGCTTTGGCGTGGCTTCTTTCGCGCAAATTGAACCCTGCCACGGCGAATGGGAACTGGCGCAGCGCCGATGCCAGCGTACTTCTCCGACATCGACCCTCTCTTGACCCTCGAGAGATGCTGGACTGCAGCTAGAGGGTCATGATGTATTAAGTAATTGCAGAACACCAAGAAATCCTATTTCACATAACAACCAAGCAATCGTGGTAGATTGGTTCGCAGAATAGTCTGAGGTGTCATTGACAGAAGCTAGGCTACTCAAGCATTCCAGCTGACAATTGGAGGAGGAGGCTGGGGAAGAGATCCAGCTTGTGAAGCCATAGCGACCAAGGAGGTCAGGCGAGACGCTTCCCAAACAGGAAGGATCGTATTGTTTGGCTTCGCTTGAACAGCGATTTGTTGCCGTCCACGTATTTCAAGTCTTCTCCCGTCAGATCTCTATTATTCTCTCGACGAGCCCACTCGAATCTCCAGGAGAATTTGGGCGGCACGGGTGCTCGTATTTGTGCTTCCGCCCGTCCCGCCAGTTGCTGATTGTGGTCGACAGCTTCCCTGGCCCAGTGTCTTGACTAAATCACCAGTGGCTCAGGTTCGCCAGTACAACTTCATCTTCCGACCATCCGAAAGGGCACGTGGCCACATCAACTGAATGTTCTTGCTAGTAACACATACACAAACCTTCACAAACGGAGTTACCAGTTACTGTGGATTAATGCTTCTGGTGGTTTGCCCGACAGTATTAACTCATGACATGTGTGCGCGGCTGGCACACATCCTGAACCGGTGTTATCATGGGCCTCCCAGTATCTCTTCGCCGACTATCGCGCCCACGCTTCAGGCGATCGATTCTTGTAACTCTGAAGGAGGGGTTCCGCTTTACCTTGATCAACCAGAACCTTCCTCTTGATCCATCCGAGCCATGGATTGCAGGAACCAAATCAGACCGACGAGGTGGGGGAGCGCCCACTCTCCGCCTTCGAGGTATCTCTCGCTGTCCAGCACATACACACAGCACCTTCCATAGTGCGAATCCGCCGGGGCGAATATGTTCCACCCTTCACTGCTCCCCAAAGGAAGGCCAGATGCGAACAGGCGAAGGTGGCCACTTGTCGCGCCGATGTTGGGAGCATCGTGGTGCCAGGTGAGTATCAGTGTCGTCGAGAGACGAAGAGCTCACTAATGGGGGTTTCCACAGCAGGCATTAGATTTATACATGAATTAGAACCAAAGCAAAGGCCAGGGGACGGGCCATACGGTCCAGATACACACATCCCCTGACCTGCAGCATAAATTGCTCGAGATAACCACCACCGCCGACGGCTCCAAGCGTCCCACGAGCCCCCCAACCTCCCGCCTCCACGTCGTGAAGAGATCATCCCATTTTCGTCTACTCGCTCTCCGAGATGAGAGCAACAATCATTCTACAAGTTTCCCCAAAACGTGAGTACCTGGAAAATGAAGTGTGGGAATGGAAAACGGACCGATAGAGATAATAGAAGAACGAGAGCAAATAGAAGCCAAGCTTGATGAAGCTCTCCTTCTTATGCCCTGATAGTGTTCTGAAAATCTCCGTCGCGTCGTACATGTGGTTCTTGTTCCTAATCCTGGATTGCGAAAATGTCAGAATCTCCATAGGTCAAATCTCGCCGTCCGGGGGAAGGTGGTGGGAGAAGAGGTAGCAGAACGCACTTGTTGATATTGAATGCGAGGAGAGGAGCGTTCAAAAGGAAGGCTGTCCATTGACCAGAGAGTAGGAAGAGTATCGTGAGGAAAGCGTGAGCAACGTTCTCTGGGAGCACAAACTGCGGAAGGTTGATGAGCGACAAGTAGTGGGTAATGGATAGGAAACCGAAGAACCACGCACTTGATTAAGCTTGTTGCAAAGGTCTATGGGGTTGATGTAGTCGCATTCCAGGTCCGAGAACATGATGATCTGCAGGGAAAAATGAGGCCGTGAGCACCGGGCTTCGCTGAAGTACGTTCGGCAAGTCACGCACGAAGAACACCATAGTGAACAAGAGTCCAGCAGCCATCAGCACCGCGAAAAGGAATAACCAGCCTGTATACATGTTGGAAGATAGGGAGAGAGTTACAGATCAGTTAGTGACGCAACTCCTCGAGGGGTGTGGCTGGCATCGCACCTGCACCGCCCATTGTGTCCGAATTCGTTCAAGGTCTCAAAAAAATAATCAAAAATGTGATAGGGAGTCAAGAAAGACGATAACAGCGATGGAGACAGTGAAGGAGGGCTGACGACGTGGAGACGTGTTTTGTTGACTGGTGGAAAACGGCTGAAGTTGGCTATGCCTGTGATGGTGTCACGTTACGTGACGCATAACATCGGCCCGCACACACGCCCCACAAGAACTCTCTTCGGCTTTCCGATATCTTTTGAGGTCAAACAATGGGTCTGCTTTGTTGTAGCTAGCAGGACTGGTGGAGGTGTGAGCACGGAATGAGGGGAAGAAAGTAGCAGCGAGGCTCGTAATGATGTAAATGCAATCTGAATGTGAAGAGAAGTCGACATTGGGTGAGCAGCATCATCTCCTTCACTGTCTATCGGGCACCAGGCCACCAAGACATCCCGGGAAATGAACAGGCTGATGCACTCGCCAAGGACGCGGTCACACTTGACGGTGATAACCAACACGCAACGTTGGCTCATGCTCGTCGTATGGCGAAGGAGGACATTCTCCGCGAGTGGCGAGAGGAGTGGAAGCGCAGCCCGCACCAAGGACGCTATGCACCATCCAATCGAATTCCTCCATCATTCAAGCTTCGCGACCATTTTGAATATCTGAGGCGAGAGGTATACGGGAGAGTCACACAATGCAGAGTAGGACATGCATTCATTGGCGAGTATTATGCTCAATTTAACATCCCCGAACCGGTTGACTGCCCTTGTGGAGCAGGGTACCAGACGAGAGAGCATGTCCTAACGGAATGCCCGCGATACGAAAACATGACACTACCTATATGGCGTATCGCCTGGGTTGTCACTTCCGGTGATTCTGGGAACCACCAAGGG
>KL197726.1:326704-373163 GCA_000697665.1 Jaapia argillacea MUCL 33604
CCCCATGCATTGCGAACGCAAACCCAACTGGGCGAGCGGCCATGTACATTGCCTCCTAACCACCCCCTCCACGATATCATTTTGAAAACACCCTATAACTTACTCAGATAGAATAGACCCCGACTCACTGGTTGTTACTTTCAAGAACTGTAGTAGGCACAGATTCGGTGTAGCAGCCACCGCGTCTTAGCTCGTAGTTAGCTTGTAGCGGGATACAAATATAGATTTCATCATCATCATCATCACTGTCTATCGGCAACAACAGCCAACAACGTATCTAATGCCTCCTCATCACCTTCTTCCCCATCCATCATTCTTTCAACGGTTCGGTACCCGTTGTATTCTGAGAAAACGGAATATCCAAATCTACCGCCTGGAATGTCCTGGGTCCCCTCACTAATCGACTCGCCTCTTTTCATAACCACCTCAACCAACTCCGTGCATTCCTCTGCCAGTTTTGCAAAAATATCTGACCAGAACCGCTCGGGTTCAAGTTCTTCGTCATCACTGTCGCCATCCTCGAAAACGATGCTGCAAGCTTGCAGCTCGAGTCTCTTCAGGGTGGCGCTATGAACGAGGATGAAATGTTCTGCATTTGTTAACCCTCCGAAGACGAACATCTGGAGGGTGATGGATTCGAGTTGTGGGTATGCGGTCGCAACCGGGAAGGAAATGTTGGGCAAGTAACCAATGAGTTGGTCACTCCGAAGCGTGAGCGATGTGAGGTTGGAATGAGCGGGTGCCGGGAGGACTAGCTTCTGAAAGATGGCTTCCCAAAAGAAAATGAAACCAAAGGCTTCATCGTCGACAATTTCTGGGCCATCGGCGGAGAGCACGGTGATGGAAAGACTGGTGAGGGAGGAGAAGTGGTCTGGTCGTCCCTGGGAGAATTCCCTGCAGAAAGAGGAGTATGGACTATCGAAGGGACAAAGATTCTTGATTGTCAGGGCTTGGAGGGACGGGAGTGGTTTCGTAGCATCGATGAAGCTGAGGACCCTCCGCTGAAAGGCCTCTTGCCCAGAGCCAGTGGGGCCAATGGGAGGCGACTCGTATAAAGAGGTAAAAGTGATGCAAAGATTGATAAGGTTCGTAAATTTGTGCATCTTGGAACCCAGATCCTCGAATAAAATCCCAATATCTTGACGACAAAAACTGCAATCAGGTTGGCTGATCAGGGAAGTAAGCGCAAACAAGGACATACCCTCCAGAGCCAAGTGATCCTCCATTTCGTCGTCCGCCAACACTATCTCTCGAACAAACTTCGCTAGGGTCGTTGAATCAGCCAAACACCCCAAAGCCTCTCCAGTGTTGCGAGAGAATGTTAAATGGAAGGTTCGAAAGAGGAGGGGTGAAGCGAGGTTGCGAAGGGTCTTGTTGCACAAACGGATAGTGGCCATAGTAGTCGGAGCAGCTGAGCGAACGATCTTGTGGACAAGTTCGACAGGTAGGTCGGTGATCATGGTGGTTCGAGATGGGAAAAACAAAACAAAAATGCGACTCTTTATAGAGAGAGTCGTTTGATGGCAAACACCACCAAACCACGCTAGAGAGAAGTGTCTGAATACGACTCACGGCGGGTCAGGATATTACATGATAAGACTTGGATAAAATGAACCTTTCCTAGGTTTACGAAGGGGTTAACGGGGAAGAAAACGTCGCCGGAAGAGATGGCCATCCCGGGGAGACGGTGACACGGCTCCAGTCGGACGCTAGAGAAGGTGGAATAAATGTGTCGGCAACGGTGAATATTTACTTGAGCAAAACCACTTATGGAGTATTGCGATGGGAATGGGGAATGTAAGTCGGATTTCAGACTTTCATCCGTGCCACACCCGTTGAATTGGAGTGAGAAATCATCGCGTGTCGTGCAGCATGGTTGAGCGCCATTATATTTTGAGAGATGGTGAGCAACAGATCAAGAAAAGAGAGTCACAAAAACAGTGAACAAGGCTTAGCTGAAAACGTCCTCCCAGGAAGGCAAGGCTAGCAAGCCAACGCGTGGTGCAGATGGTGAGATGTCAAGATGTTGCGCAGGTTCGTCCTCCACGTGGCGGTGAACTTGGTTGCAACGTTGGAAAAGTCTCCCAAACCAATCCACCAACCTCTCTGCTGCCGATGGACTCAGACTGACGGACTCCGATGAGGACCTTCGTGAACATACTTTATTTTCTGAAAACTGGACGATCACCGCTGTTCTCCCTGTACATGGCCAAACATATGGATCTCCCTCCGAGTTTACTTGGTCTACGGCTGCATGGATCTATTTTCTCACCAGCCTGTGTTCCAAACGGCTTGTTCTTTTTGGTGGCGACGACCAAGAATTTAATGCGTTTATGAGCCGTCCAACGATTTACTCCTTGATTTCATTGAGCCCAACTGTCACCCTCTCTCTCATGGAATGCATGATCGCAGTATTGCCGAATTCTCAAATTCGCCGACGACGCAGTTATGATATCTATCCTCTCTTTTTGAGTTCGGACCATGTATTCATTCGAGGCATCTCATCTCGATTATGACTGAACGGCAAGACCTTCGCCAGAATCAGCTTGCCAGCCGCGTCCTCTCACAAATTCGTGCGCTCCCCTTCACACATCTTCTGCATCCCATCATGATGTTTCTACCAAAAAGCGGCCTGTCGGCCTTCACCACTCTTTTCATGTTTTGCGCATTTATCACATTCGCCGCCTGTGCGCCGACGTTCAACTCTAATGAAGTCGGGCCTCGCTTTGCGACTTACACGGACCGCTGGGTTCCAGGTCAGTCAGGCCCTCCACCTGTAGACGAAGTTCGGGTGAGGAATTCTTCGAATCTAACTCCCTCTGTTACTCATCATTTGTATCAACAGAACTACAATACAATGTACATCTCGTCATCGTCATCCACCACTCTCCCTCACCCGTTGCGCTCGTAGAATTCTTTCTTTTCTCCTCCTGTCGGGTCCGGCAGACCAAGCACTGTCCTGGACCCTTCTACCTCCACCAACTCGGGCCGAAATCAAGTCACAGTACGCTTCTGCTGGCAAGAAACTCCTAGTCTCGGCCTTCGGCAGTACAGATATCCCCACAACTGAGGGTGCCGACCCCATCAAAACGGCCGATTGGATGGGTGAGTGGGTGAAAAAGTGGGACCTTGACGGGATCGATGTTGATTACGAGGTTAGTTAACATGCTGTTCCATCTGTATGATGCTGATGCAGTTGCGCGTAGGACTTTGGCGCCATGAATGCGGGTGATGGGAAGGCTGAAGCTTGGCTCATATCTTTCACGAAGCAACTACGAGTTCACCTTCCTCAAGGCCAATACATCATCACCCACGCTCGTAAGTTTCCGATCAAGTGCTTCTGTTTGCAGCTGACCCAATTCATTGGATCGTAGCTGTCGCTCCCTGGTAAGTCTATTTTCTGTTTGCGGCTGACCTCGCTCAGCTCATCTTCGCGACTACTAGGTTCTCTCCGAGTCGATGGGGAGGAGGAGGTTATCTCGCTGTCGATTCTGCCATTGGAAATATGGTTGATTGGGTATTTGCTTCTGCCTGAGTATCCCCTTTGCCAATTAACGATTCTCATTCATCCCTCGCAGTATAATGTACAGGTGCGTTTGTGACAATCTGCTATTTGAGTACCTCAGCAGAAATCGTACTTTTCCAGTTCTACAATCGTGAGTCCCCATTTCTCAGTTCTCCCCTTCCCTTGCTAATCGTTTTCGACAGAGGGCATTGCCGCATATATCACTTGTCCGAACCTCCTCACAAACTCGCCTCCACCCTGGCCGAAAACCTCCTTGTTCGAGATCGCTAGCTCCGGCATCCCGTTGAACAAAATCATTATCGGTAAACCGGCTATCGTAGGAATGGATGCGACAAATGGTTGGCTGGATCCGGTCATGTTGTCTTTTTGCCTACGACAAGCGAAAGTGATGGGGTGGAGTGAGTGAGAACTTACTCATGCTTGGAATATTGCTGATGATGAGCGTGTTCGCGGTGACAAGGTGGTGGTTTAATGCTTTGGCAGGTACGTGCTTTGTAATAACAACTCTCGTGTTGATACTTACTGAGACGCGTGCAGGCCCCTGAGGCAAACGATCTTATGATGGCGGTGGTCCGCTCAGAGTCTTGGCCTGTATGATTCTTCGGACGCTGGACGGTTCGACGGAGATCGCTCGCTCTTTTCTTGACACCCTGCTCCCGTGCTCGCTCTCTGAAGTCGAAAGATACTCTCCCAATTATTCCGTCGAGGTGGCTTTCGATTTTTCGCTTGTATGCCTGAAATTTGATCCTTTCAATGCACAACCTCCAGTCCGCACCTCTTGACTCGGTTTCTCGGTTCCAGACCCCTTGACAACGTCCCCCTGTGTTCTTACACGATCCATAGGATGCCGCTCCGATCTTAATTCGATGTAGCTTCTGTCCTCCCCCCCACTCGTCGGGACAGCGAACTGGCGTAAGCGCGGAAATCCTATCGTTGCCTTCCCTCGATCGATTAGCTGGCACAATTCCTAGGAAATTCGCTCCCCCGAGGCTCCCGTCAGGCACTCCCTAGGACGGACAAGATGAATCGAAGCCCTCGTGCTTCCTTCTCGATCATCCTTCCGTCGATCCCCTCTGAAGCCGTGTCAGCCGTTTCTCGATGATCTGTAAGAAATGTATGACGCAACATTTCTTGTCTCCAAGAAACTATCGCAGCCTTTTGTATCTGGCCCTTCCTCAGCTCGCTAGCACCAATAACTCGTTATCATATTCCACATACCCTCCCACACTTACTATGTCTTTCACCCCCATACGATGTCCCTACTCCAACTGCGTTCGCTGCCGACAGCTCTCCTCCATGATCCCCGCAGGCCCTCAAAACGCTGCACCTTCACCGATCAAGAAGCGAGCGACAACCAAGTGGTTCATTGGTCGGGGAGGAGAGAAGAAAGACTCGGCAAGGAGGCCGTCATTGGCAGTGGAAATCGGAGAAAAACTGAAAACGATAGGTCAATGGTGGTAGGTGATTGACATGATCTTATACCCTTTGTTACGGTATCGTTGCCACAGCCATCGTACCTTCAAAGGTAGGGTGCTTTGACTCAGCTTCGATCGAATCTTTGACACGTTTCTGCTAATATTTATGCCGATGAATGTTCGAAAAAGTCGAAAAGGATTGGTGGTAGGTCCTTGACGCTAGGGCTAATTGGCTTACCACCTTTAGAAAACATTTCATCCTTTATCTTGTGAATGTACTGACCTTTTTCAGTACTCGAAGGTATCCGTTCCCAAACTATTCGATTCACCTTCCAGCCTCAACAGATCCGTGGCCATTATGACTGCAGCTCCCTCCTTAGTGGGTGGGTTCTCGTTTCCTTTCTCATCGTATCTCCCATGCTTATCTTTTCTTCTTGGCTTTGGCGGCGATGTCTGTATGTTCAATCCCACTGAGTTTCCCCCCTTACGAACTCGATGTTGACTTCCCGTAGTTCGTTCGATCACTCGCCGCCATAGCCCGTACGTTGCGCTTCCCCACCTCGAACGCTTTATACCAACTTTTCGACAATTTCCCTCGGAATGACTCCATTTCGGAGACGCGTATCTGGCCCCCAACGTCGGCGTCCTCGGGACTGCTTAGTCCCTGCAGTGGCGAATTCTAGCCTCAAAGACATAGTCCACCGTGGAAAGAGCGGCATCATATTTTGATCCCACCGTAGGAGATGAAACGGCATATCTTCTCCATGCATCAAGACATGTGTTTATGAGTCCTGAAATATTGTTGATAGACGAATCCCAAGTTCTGCGGAGCAGGGAAAATGCGTTTGACTACGTCGTAGTAGTAATGGGCTCACTTTCTTTGATTCTTTCGGCTTTGTGTGGGCTGTTACAGTATTGAATGAGAATTTCAGACGAAAGCTATCCCCTGAGGAGGTGAAAGCTCGAGAGATGAGGAGCTGTCACAACAACATCACGCAGATCACGTGTGTCACGTCTTCCAGTTGCCACAAAGCCAAACAATGGACACCGCCTGTTCTTTCTTTGCCGATGACCAGTGTTCCACCGCTTTACAACTGACCACCACCTCCTCCCTCCTCACCACCGTTTCCGACTTTGCTCATCGGTTCCTAAATATGACTTCCCTTTTGGACCGCATTGAAATGCCCGCAGGCAGTAGCGCTGGAGGAATCGGACCAGTCCGTACCAAATCCGAGAATCGCGCGAGTCCCTACGTGCGTCGATAGTCGCTCTACGTGTGCAACACCAGACTCACGTTCATCTTCCTCATTCATCTCCTCGAATCACGTCTGGAATGTTCCACCCAACCGAATAGTCTCGCAATAGCTTTGGTGGCCGACCTCCTAAAGCGAATCCGGACGAACCATGGCAACACGACATGTTCGACACCAATACAGGTGCAAATGGCAAACGCTCACTTTCTGCACGGTTGTCCGCGTCTGGAACAACGTCTCCACCGCCAAAGATTAACTTCGGAGGCGCTGATAGGGCGTTGAAAGACGCCTTAGGCTTGGAGAAGAGTGGCGGAGACATCTCTATTAAGGGTGCGAGCTCGAGGGGAAATGTCGTTAGAGTGACTGGATTAGTCAAGGGGACAACTGCTGCGGATGTTGAGGTTTGTGGCCTTTCTTTCTTCGTCTCTCCAGACCGCCTAAACTGATTCACCCGCTTTCCTGCGCAGGCGATATTCAAACGTTGTGGCCATATCATTTCCTCTTCGCTAGAAACTCCTACAGGCCCACAATCCGACCCATCGGTTCGTCTGACGTACAAGAACTCCGCAGACGCCCAAGCAGCCATCAAGAAGTTCGATGGACAACAAGCAGACGGCAAAACACTCCGTGTAACGGTTCTCGGTGGTGTCAACGCAACGTTGGGCGGAAGGCTTGGCTTGAGTGTTGTCGATGGGAGCGTTGACGTATTAATGGACTCGAGTGATAGTGCTGGTGGATCGTAAGTGATGTCGTCTTATCCCCAACCGGCCACCACTAATCATGCTTTGTAACAGAAAAATGCGCTCCGACTCGATTTTAGCTTCCGACCCTCGAGCACAAGTCCTTATCGCACCCCCTGGTACAGACCCTAAAGAATACGCTCCACAATCATCATGGCGGGGCGGTCGTGGTGGCGGGAGAGGACGAGGCGGTCGGCGGCGTGGTGGAGGTGGTGCGAGGATGGACCTCGATTAATCGAACCACTCTCTCCTTCTTTTGGGCTGTATATCTCCGTCATTAATTATTCACCCCACCCTACTCTGGTATTTTGCTCGTTGTTTTTGATCGTGATCATGATATAGCTCACTCTGCGTTTCCTAGATAACTTGATTGTACTACTTATGTTGATTTGTTACTTGTTTGGTCCGATATTGATGTTTTACTGCTACATTGCTGGTATCCCAGTTGACTCCCCTCTCCTTCCATCATGGTGCGTTATGGACACGTCGCGTAAAGCCGGAGAAGAGTTGATGGACAACAGGATCTCATGAATCTACACAGTCGTTTCTCAACCCAGGTCTTCGGAGATCAACTACCGCGAGACTTGACAGATGTCCAACGGGGCTATCTGTGCTTATGACCATCGGTATCAACCACTTATTATTCGTATGAATAGCTCATGCGATTTTATGCACCCTTTGTAAACTGACGTGCGGTATTTTTCGTTGCATTCTCACTTCTTTGTCACGAATTACCATGCAAATAGCTATGCTGCCAATTTGGTCGCGGTTTTGGATGTGAGCATCAGGGAGCGGTCAGCATGGACATAGGGAGTATTACGGTAAGTGCAAGCCCTTCGATGGTACAACTGCGATCCTCTCAAGCCACGGTCTTGACCCTGTCCAATATCTGTCGTTGCTGACCCATTTTGTGATCTCAAGCGGGATATCCAATCTCACAATGTAAGACCGCAGACGTCTTTACCAGTTTCTGTATCCCTCCCGTTGTCGAATCTGAGCCCAGAGATCGATACTCGGACAATGACGCTACGAAATCGTGACACTCTCAAATCGCCGAAGGCGATTTCTGCGCAGTCTTTTCCTTTGCGTCATCCGCGAATGTATCGGTATCCTAAGCGCCAGCGACGCGGCTTGCTGGAGCGATCTTGTGTGGATGTAGATGATAAGTTCACATCCCCCCCAGACTCGCTGATGCGTCATATCGGAGAGGCTGGGATCATGAGGCGGCTAGGTATGTAGGTCTTCTACTCGTACCCTTTCCCTAAACCAATATTAACTTCTAAGATGAAGAGGGCAATTGAAAACACCCTCAACACGATGTCGCAGCCCACAGTTGATGCCGTGCTCGGAACGTTCCTTCAGTCTTCTGTTCGTCCCCGCGCATACCTTGTGCTAGCCATTAACACTTGTTCAAGCACCTATTTGAATGTGTCAAGTGATCGACGACAAGGTTCGAAAATATCTACAGGCTATTTCCCCCTTTCCCCTAACCCAGCTTTCCCCACCTCTCACTTCCGCAAAATCGCTGTTGTCTTGACCATCGCTCAAACATCGCAGCACCGAATACACGCTGTTTAGCAAGACCCTTTCTGCGACCCCCCAGTGCTTACGTTTTTCGGGGAGCATCTACCTACCTTATCCTCTTCTCGGAGTACAAACTTCACGTTAACATAAACGAAGCAAGACCACAAACGCGAGGCTTACTTGCTTAGCTCGCGATTCTTCTCACTCGGGGCTTCCCATCATTGTTCTTTGGGTGTCGACCCTCATGTCCTGAACCGAACAGCAGGCTTCACCAATCGGCATTATACAAGCCGCAATCGATCAGCACAAGCGCTCGTCGAACCGAATACTGGGAAGGCCGTAGTGATGGCTTGCAGATCCTGCCTGTTCTGATTGTTCCTGTCCAGTTTCCTCGCCCTCTGCACTCCAGGGTGCTGTCATCCCCGTGGGCCCTATCTCTTGACCAAACCCTCGCGAAGTCCAATGGTCGCGGAGGAAGCTGTATCGAGAACATGAGGGGATCTACTCGTGTTTTCTTACGTTTCTACTGCTGCGTATTAAAGGCTTCCGAATTATAGCGCTCTATGCGATCCTGCTCTCTCGCAAGCCATCATGAAGTGGCCATCGCTATTACGCCCAGTGGGAGTCCTGCTCCTCGTACTCGTTCCAACACTCGCTCTACCCATCGACGCCACCGTCATCTGCCTGCCAACAACCTGGGTCGACATCCTCATCTTCTTCGGAACCAACTATATCGCTCATGCCGCTACGATCCCCTCGATACCAGCAGCACCATGGTACGACACCGCATCTTGGACCTTCATCATCCTTCTCGTGCCCTTTGGAGGGTTGGGAAAATCCATTGGGTTGATAATCCGTCATTTATTCTCTGAGGGCGGTGATCTTCAGAAGGCTGCTGCTAGGGGGGCGATGGCAGTGGTCACTCGGTCGAAAGATTGGGAACCATCTTTTGACAATCCTGAGGAGGTTTATGTGAAGCTCCCTCGCTTTGGTGAATCCAAGGAAAGCAGGTGGGTGCTTAGATACTATGACAACTCTCGCCTTACTCATTTCCCTCCTTTCTTACGAACTTGCAACGGCATTTAACCCAGCTCTAGCGCTCGCCCTTCAGCCGAAATCCGACTATGTCAATCAGTGACCGTCACGAGAGCGATAAACCACCACCGTATGAGGATCCATGGAAAGGTCGACCTACCCCACGGTTACGAACTCGCCCTACCCAATTTCGACTTTCTTTCCGAATATTTTCCCTTCCGCTCTCACAACAACGACTCCATCACCCTCACACGATCTCAAAGCTACGTCAAGATGGCAGTATCTATCGCTCAACTAGTCTATTCCACCATCACCATATATCGTACGCGAGGCAACCAACTTGATCGATATGGATATGCGGCGTTCGGCTTGTCCGTATTCCCGTATGCTTTCATGTCTTTGGCCAATTTCATCTGTATCGGAGTGGTGGGAGAGTATACGCATCTGAACCTTCTCCGAACGGACATTATGCGCGAGGCAGAAAGGCGGGGAGGTTCATTTGATGGCGCTATAGGGAGAATCGAGGGAGGTGGAGGGGAAGGAACGTTGGTCGACGCCAGTGCCCACCGAACCGGGATACTGGCTGGAGCCAAAGACAAACTCGAGAAGTCGGGTAGGGCCGAACAATGGAAGGCATTCACTCGCACAGAGTTATCCATGGAGGAAGGTGGGCCTTCAGGCAGGATCCTAGTTCTTAAAGTTGGCGAAAATACACGAAAGTTCGAATATCGCCCTCCCTCAAAAACCGATCCCGATGAAAACGCCCCTCCTTCGAATCACTACATACTTCACGTCTCACAATATTCAAACCAAAACAGGGTTCCTCCCGGTGGCTATGTAATTC
Source organism: Jaapia argillacea MUCL 33604 (assembly GCA_000697665.1). Taxonomy (NCBI): domain Eukaryota; kingdom Fungi; phylum Basidiomycota; class Agaricomycetes; order Jaapiales; family Jaapiaceae; genus Jaapia; species Jaapia argillacea. Next base: position 337,042 of record KL197726.1, read on the forward strand.
CTCATCCTTCCATGTTCAATTTATTGATGATATTGTTGGCCACTATCATCTTTCCACTCGCTTTGGTCTTGCCTTACGTCCTCATCTTCGCTCTAAGTGGATTTCATGAGCGAGAGAGCACTTTGGCTGAACGGGTGTGGATGATGACGTGGTTATCCTCAGGCCAGCTCGCTCTCGTATTTTTTGGAGGTGTTGCTCTGGGTTTTCCATCTCTCGCTCCCTCTAACATTACTAGGGTTCGAGTTGGTATCATTTTCATTACCGCTGTGACAATTTTTGCTATCCCTGCTGTTGGTGGATTTGTTATGGTGGGGAAGATGCTGGTGGAATTTGGGACATGTTCGCTAGCTCCATGAGAATCCATTATGCTAGCGATATCCGCTATGTATTTTCGACGTGTCTTTTTGCCGTGCAGCTCAAATATGTTCACATAGATTGTAAACTAGGGCAAGATACCGATGTTTGTGGGTAAAAGAAAAAGAAAAAGAAAATTCAAAAATGGCGAAGCTATCTTCGCTATCTATACACTCAGATACCGCAGATAGACTGGTTTAAACTGGTTTGGAACCGGTTTCAACTGGTTAAAAGCTGACCGCCTCTAAACCGGTTGAGATCTGGTTACAATGGAGACCGAAACCGAAACCGACTCTTCCCAGAATCTCTAACCAGTCTGAACCAAAACTAAACCGTGACCAAACCGCCAGCAACACCAATGTCATTGTCAACAGGTAACGGGTAGGGGGATAGATGTGGAAATAGGGATCCCCCTTCCAAGTCGAGGGATTTCCCCAGTGGAGAAAATACGAATCGGACCCTTACCACGTTCCACTCATACGCAACCACGTCCTCTCAGAATGTAAGCATTTGGAGACCCAGACGTTCCCGATGGCCTTGATCTACAAACAAGGTTAATGGTGATGTCGAGTAACTCCAGTTGAAGGGCGTGCAATGCGTACCACATGCAAACCCTCATCATCTTTCTTGCGGTCCAAACCGCCTAACTGAAGGATACATAGTTCCTCACAAAAACTTGGCGGGTCAGAGTCGAAGGGAGAGGTTGAACAATTCGATTCGCCATAGGTATATTTTCCTGCAAAACAGGGTGGTGTTGAGCTGCGGTCGTGAACGTAAACTGATGGATTCACCTCTCTTTTCCCACCCAAACATCTTTAACCCTTCACGAGGTTTGTACTTTTCGTAATCGTCGTCGTCTATCTCCAAGTCGGAGACCTCCCAGTGAGGTACCTCTGGCATTGGAGCAGGAACCCACTCCTTGATGTATCGAGCTGGCATCCTAAACCTTTGTTCTGCAAAGAGCTTATGCTTGGCAGATTCTCGGGATGACATCGCGGAGACTGTAGATGCCAGATGCGATGGAAGAGAGTGAGTTTCCTCCTCACTCTCCTCGTCGTCGTCCTTTTCCCCCTCGTTCTCGTTCTCGTTCTCGTTCTCCTCTTCATCTTCGTCTTCCCGTGATTGTCGTTCCTTCTCCATGTTCCGAATGGAAGCTACCCGAGCTGCCAGGGAGGTAAGGCTCGGCACCCCAGAAATGGGACGAGCAACGTCATGCACGACTCGAAGCACCCATGAACAAGAATAATCCATGAGGTTATTCAGGAAACAATTCATGCCCCACTGTTCTTCCTCCGGACACACAAACAATTGAAAGAAACTATCTCCAATCTTCTCGTAGTGCAGTGGGTCAAGACCCAAATAATCCAAGAACTGCTTCGGTGTGCCAGGAGAAGACAGGTTGATTTGGATGATGGGGATCAATGGATTGGAGCATGATGGACACTCGGGCCAATTTTCCGGGGGTGAGAGGTACGCCTCACCGCCCCCAACTGTAGCGGACGCGTCTTGGAGGTGTGAGAGCTGAGATAGCTCAGATGGAGTGTAGTATACCGGTATATACGGTAGGTGGAGAACTGATTGCACTTCTGGGGAGAGGTCGATACCATCGATGTCCATGTTCAAGTTCTCCAAGATGTGACCTGTCACGTCTTGGTTGTTTTCGTCTCGATTCTCGTGTTCCAATTTATTATCTTGTTCTTTGGCAGGGCATCCTGCGATGGCGTGCGTTACAAACATGCCCCATACCCGCCCAACGAAAGGTGGATTATCCCTGGTTTCGTCAGAACCTGTCCACGAATCCTCAATCCGTGCCGCTGCCACCAGACATGTACCTCCCAGTGAGGAACCTCGGGTCCAGGTGCCCGTTTCTTGACGTATCGAGCTGGCATCCTAACCCTCTCTTCTGCAAAGAGTTTGTTTCTGGCGTATTCTCGAGATCACGGAGATAATGGACACCAGATGGGCTCTGGCTCTGGCTCTTCGTTGCTATCGCCATGTAAATCTTCTAAGCTCCCGCTCGATAAAAGCGGTTTTTGGACACCGCACGGGCAGCCAAGGAAGAAAAGGTCGGCAAATGGGAAATCGGATAGACAATGTCACGCACGACCCCTCAATACCCAGGAAGTCGACTCATGCTCTATCACGCTGCCCTCGAAACAACCCAAATCCTCGTTGTCCTTCCTTCGGGCGGACAACCAATTCAAGAAACTACCTCTGCCCCATCACAATCCTTCCATTCAGCAGGAACCGATTGAGTGCGTCAGGAGAAGATAAGTCGACTTGGATGATAGGGGTCAATGGATGGCCACCTAAAGGTACGCCTCGCTGCCCACAGCGACGAATGCATTATGAAGTTTGAGAGCTGAGATGGTTCTGATTCAGTGTGTACGGTTATCGTAGAATCAATTCCACCTCGAGAGGGAGGGTGCTGACGTCGGAAGCGTCCAACGACGACTTTGATGTGTAGACGGCTCAGGCGCTGGATGTTGAGGAGTAACACATTACTCAAACATAACTTAGTCCTGATCATCATTTTCAGATCAACGCCGAACAGCAATAAAAGTTATGAGCAATACGCAGACGACGAAGGCTAGAATACAATCAGGACTTGACAAGGATGGACATGTCCGTTGATGAGGAAATTATGCGATGTTGTTGAACAAAGCTCGACCTCGCTGGCCGACAGAGACGAATTATATAAGAAAGTGGGAATAATATTGAAACAGGGATGAAACGACCAAGGGGATACGGATGCATAACCCTAACCACGGTGTGGACTTGGTAAATGAGGGCTGGCAACGTCAGCGAATGACGCGGATGAGGTATCAAACCCATGCCAAAAATCGCGAGCCAACCTAGTACAGAGCGCTTGTCAGCCATTGTAAAAGAGTAAAGAGACGAACGAAGAAAGGGAAAAAAAATCAGACGTGTCAAGTTCTGGAGCACGTCCATCGGGATGACCGACGAATCCTCCCTGAAGAAATTCAAAATATCCAAAGGCATCCTGTACTAGAAAATGCACAGAAAAGAGGGAATACTCACCGAGGAATACGAGGAGAAGAACACCAATTGACACAGCCAGCGAACCAGCGTGATAAAAGAATCCAAAAAATAGTCACACCGAACGAGAGTAAGCCCCATTGTGTTAACAAAGGCCATCCAAGAAGGAGACACTTTGCAATCGCATAACTTTCTCTATGAGCAACGAACCAACCTCCCTCTCAACCCAGACACCCCAAAACAAGAGTCCGCTCATATCTTCGCGTTCCCCAGCCTTAGCGAGATGACTAAGAGTTAGGAAGGTCGACAGAGCCGGCTGCCAATAGATCAAACGGAACCAGAGAGGATTCGTGTTCGTCCGTATTTTGGAGCCATCCTCGCCCAATGTACCAACCAACTTAGAGGAGGTCGCTTTCCTGAACGATTTGGGCGAGGATTGGGTTAACTCTGTGTCTCCGGGGACTTTCCCCACAGCTGAAGTAAAAGAGATTTGGGACTCTTTTGTGCGTAGGCTGCGATAGCGATTCTTCGTTCGGCGTGTACGAACCAGGATGAATTTTTCAGCATTTATAGGCGTGGATAATTGAGACTCCGATCGGCCTTTGCCGATAAGTGGCGTAAGCGCGCCTTAGCCGAGTGTCGCCGATGGCATTGACTTCATCGTTATACTCGACGACGACGACGAGAATCGTCGCTCAACGGGTCAACCACCTGACAGAACCGTTCAATCTGGCATACCCCCCTTAACCTAAACTACTCCATCACCACCAGGTCCTGGCACAACTCCTGCTTAATTGCATACCCTACTGTCTACCACGTTTATCTCACCAACCGACCATGGCGTCAGATGCGAGTACCTCAGCCTCCACGCCAGCATCGGGCGGAGGACAGCAACGTCAGAGCCCCCCTCAGCAGAGTTTCCTTCAGGGCTTACCGTCCATCCACATACTTCGGCCACCACCATGTACGTCTATAGTTCTTTCAATTGATCCGTCATTCGCGAACTCCTGCGCAGTTCGAAACACGTAACCATGGAGGTTGCATTCCGTCATTTCATGGTTTGCATAAACCTTGGTCGAGTGCCCTCTGGACTTGTCCGACTTCTGTCAGATGTAGAAATGCCGTTTTGACTTGCGTCATTCGACTGCTACGGGATTTCCGTATTCTGGGGGATACTTTCTGCTTTACCTTGTCTTGTGCCCAGTCTTACTTGTTAACTGAATTGACCCGCCCTTAGCACGACTGCCTCGAAAAATCGACGAGCGGTGCTTTATCTACTGCTCTCAAACAAATGTCGGCCGAGCCAACGGACATCAGCCCAACTGTCGCTCCTTCTGTCTCAGACGTGTATTTCTTCACCAAGTTCAAAAGGTCGTCGCGGCGGATCCCAATGATTCAGAAGATCCTGTCGCTCCAGGAGATCCCATCCGCCTCGAAAAAGTTCACCTCCATTTACCTTTACCACCGGAAGGTCAGCGACACTTAGCAGCGCCTGGTCCTGGTCCGACTGTACACGGGAGACCTCTGGCGCCGTACAAATATCTTCTCGATCAGCGCGCAGGATCGTTCCTTCTGCCTCGTCACCATCTTCGTCATTCTGCTAAACGCGACACCCCTTCGCCTCATGAACAAGATAACCAACTAGAGCAACAAGAGATCAAATGCTGGGATGAAGGATGGTACTTGTGGCATTCTGATAATATGACGGCAGCAGTTGAGAAAGTGCTGATGATGAATCAGGATTTGGTGAAGCAGAGTGAGAAGGAGAAGAAAAAGGCCGAGAAATTGGATCGGTATTTGAGAGGTGAAGGGGCGCATGTTGAGATGGAAGAGAGGGCAGAGAGGGAGGCGAAATGGTTGCAGGACCAGGAGCGGAAGCAGAAACAGCCTCAGGGCACTACCTCTTGTCCACCCTACCTGACCACTTCGTGAGCTCAATCTCCTGTTTCGTTTTTTGTCGGTGCTGATTGTCCTTTACGTCAGATCATTCTCTGAGCTCTACCCATTACCACCCCCTTTCCCCTTCCAAACCACCGTCGCGAATACTCTCGCTCCCACTCGCAAGCTTCTTTCTCGAGTCTACGAAACCATCGAATCTGGGGCCCAGAGGAAGTTAGCGGAGAAGATTTGGGAGAAAGCTTGGAGTAAGGATCCATGGATTCTGACACGAAATGTCCTCGAGCGGTCGTGGGAGAAATGGAAGGAGAGTGGAAGAGGAGAGGACGATCCTCCTATGTAAGTTGGTGGCAGGCGGATTGTTCGATGGCTTTGGAGATCTTCTGGATTTCGTAGATTCGTGTGCAATAATGTATTGAGGATCTAACGTCACTTTATAATATGCGCACGACCCACCACAACTTGTGCGCAGACTCTAAACTGTCGGAGGAAAGACAACAGTCACGTCGAGAAAGAGAGCAAGCCAGCACGAAAGGTTATCGGGACCGGTCGATGGGTGCAAGCTTCTACGTTTGAATATGATGAACGAGGGTAGTACTTACAGGCTCACATCTCAAAGTACCACTCAAGTTACCAGTTACCGCTCATGCACAACTCCAGCCTATCGGGGTGTTCCAGACACTGGGCAATCCAGCAGTTGCCCAGCGTGTCCATCTGAACGGGGGATAAACAGATGTTCGTGCTGCAATCAAATGACAAGCTTTTCTCACCAAATCCACACCATCGCCCCCAACCTCAACCCGAGAAGTATTGCAAGAACCTAATTGGACCAAGCACTTGTACCTGCAGTTTTCAGAGTCCTTTGGACGATCGGGATAGCAACCCATTTTCCAACCTCCACAGTCATATTTGCCTTTGCGTCAGGAAAGAAATTCGGCGAAAATTCAGAATTTACGCGGAGATTGTGGTGGGACAGAATGATTCACCTCGGTCCTCCCATCCAAGCATCTTCACTCCTTCGCGCGGGTAGAATATGTCATAGATGTTGGAGGGGATGTCGACATCGATTGACATATCCTCCCAGTGAGGTAGTTCTGGTCGTGCCACTGGTTCCCAGTGCTTCACGTATAGAATCGGTAACTTGAACAGCTCTTCGGAAAGCAACGAGGCTTTTGCTTGCTCACGCCGTTGTAGTAGAGCCTGCTTCGACGACACGGAGGTGATTGAGGATGATAGATGAGGTGGGAGAGTCGCAAGGGCGTCTTCATCCTCGCCGTCAGGGTCAATGGCGACCCGAGGTGAACCTTCCACATCCATTGCGCTTGATATCACCTGAGCTGCTAGCGAGGCAAGACTCGGCATACGGTCATCTTCAACGCGTGCAATATCGTGGGCTACACGGAGTACCCAAGAAGGAGAGCCATCCTGTCCGAGTGCGTCACCGAAACAATCAAAATTGTTCCCTCCTTCAGGGTTGGGACAAGCGAAGAATTGTAGAAAGCTCTCCCCCGCGCGACCATGGGCGATCTTTTGTTGATTGTGTTGGAGGACGCAATCTCGAAGTTGTTGAGGCGTACCGGGGGATGATAAGTTGATCTGGATAATAGGGATGAGGAAGTGATTGCACGCTGGACAGATGGGCCATTCCTCCTCCGGAGAAAGATAGATATCAGAGCCTCCCAGCGTAGCTGATATGTCGTACGGGTGCAGCGGCAGTTCAGACTCTTCGGCGGCGGAGTAAAATACTGGTCTGTATGCAACACGGAGAAGCAATTGGATGGAAGCTGGAAGGGTAGCAATATCTGGCTCGCTGGAAGACATACTAGCGGTAGGGGTATTGAGAGCAAATTGAGAGTACCTGGCAGGGAACGGGTACAGAAGACACCAGCCACCAAGTGTCACGATTTCAGAAAGCACGTGAACGTCACAGTGATTGTCCTCCACTGAGTCTTGCAGACTGATTCTTTGGACGCAATTCAACCTCTCTTATTCACTTGCTTGTCTATATCGCAATGTCTCGGCGTTCAATGCGAATCCTCGAAAACGAAATGCAACGTTTCGACTTCTCGGATACCGGAAAGTTGAAAGATGTGTGTCGTAAGTAGCAATTAACTCTGTCTTGGACGATCGAGTTCTGACGATTTCTCCATTGCCAGACTTGACAACGAAGGCGATCTCTTCAAACCCAAAGCGGCACGCACTAGCGCCTCTCTTTCTGATCAAATTTGCCATTAGGAACTTTGTAAATCCTACTCTTCTCCTTGAGTATATACCGCAGCTCCTCGATCTCCTCGCGTATGTCGAACGCGTTCGCAAGACGGCAGAATCCCGGGCTGTGGATGTTCTTGTCTGGCAGGATTACTATACTCGGAATCCAAGCGAAGGAACGATTGTGTTGAACGAGGAGGAATTGGCGAGAGTTGAGGAGTGGTCTGGTAAGGGGGAAACAGGACAGAGAGCCGCTGCGAGAGCGCGGAAGATATGGAGCTCATTAGTATTCGGACTATGTGAACTGGTGCGTATAGTTCCTGCATATAATCACTTTCAGATGAACGTCGTGCAATCTCCTGACTTCCTTGGGTATCAAGCACATTCACTACAGTTGGACAGTGCGGGACCAGCCAACTCTTTTCGAAGATTATATGAAGAAATACTTTCCTTTTCTCCCTGAACACCGAACGAATAAAACTGACGACACTTTCGACGATCGGAACCTCCCACCGGATGTCGCGTCATTCCACCACCTCCTCACCGATGCAGAAGAAACCGAATTGCACGATAGCGAGGGGGAGCGATGTGTCGAGTTTATTGGGGATGTGTCCGAATGGGAGGATGCTTTTCAGGAAGATTGGCTGGATCAACTGTGCGTCGATCGAGCGTCGACCGCGCATCGTACGGATATCTTTTGCTGACTTTTATCCAGACGACCTACGGGCGACAGGGAAGAGGCAAAAGAAGCCCTTTTTGAGGATCCTGACTTTGTCCAAGCATATCAAGAGTCGTTCGAAACTGAATTTCCTTGGCCGATTGACCTCGAGAGGCCGAGAGGCTTGGTGGAATACTACCTAGAGAAGGCCGTTACGCCAATGATTGAGGGCTTGATGAGCATCTTTCCATCAAGTGATTGAAGGTTCCATGTACTCTTGGGACTGGCGGTGATCACTGCCAACCCCATGGAGTATGCGTAGGGCGTCCTCTTTGCCGAGTTCTCTCGAGTCTTGAGTGGAGCTGTCATCACACCCCGTTTCAAGAGCAGACACACTATTCGTTGATCCCGAGTCTAATGATGTACAGTACGGCACCGAGATGGGTCCACCCACTTGTCGTGATCACTGTGTAATGACTCGACCCCGAACGGAGGTAGTAATCGAGGCGTCATCGCCGTGTTAATCCCTGAGAGCCTAAACACACTCCTCGCGTTGACGGGGTTCCAGAAGTGGCCAGCGACAACCTAGGGACCTGGGACCTCTGCGAGAGAGAGAAAATGTCACCTTGATGATAGATTGTAAAATACTTGAAAACTTTGGAATATGTGTATGGTGCACAGCGCTCGAGAGGGTTGAATTCTCGTGCCATCTTGACTCGGACGCTGGCGTCTCGAAGTCAGTCAAATGATGCGTCCAGGAAAGGCGGTACGCCGAGGTGACTTACTGTACGCTTACGGTGACGTTTCGGACGAATCTCGCGGATTTTTGAAAGCGCCGAAAACTGAGGACCCGACCGCCCAGAGGTAACCTAGGAACACTGCCAATCTGTGAAAGAAAGTCAGGTACTTTGATGATGGATATCGGAATACTTGGGAATTATTGGAGAAGGCATCGTGCACAGCGCTCGGAGGGACTGGGTTCTCGTGCCATCTTGACTCTGGGGTCAACAGTGGGGCAACAAGTCTCCTATCCCGAATTCATCTTGAATACAGACCGGGTCACCGAGGGGCGTTGATTGCAAGTCGACATCAGGTCGGCAGTCAAATGCTGCTTCCACGCAAGGGCGATAAGTCAAGGTGATTCACATAGCGGTGTCGGAACGGCCTAACTGATGGAAATTCGATAACCAAGCCGATAAAGGAAGGGTGGAATGGAACACTTGCAAGTGGACGTAGTGTCTTTGCTCCCCTGGGAGGCTAAAACGCGGCGGCAACAAAGTGCCGATGCAAAGATTTACGGAACAGAAAGTAATGGTGAAAGTGAGATGATAATTAATTGACCAGGAGTGAGCTGCGAGAATCTGAACAGCCGCGTGTAGACGAGAGAGTCGGCTGGCAGTCGCGGACGTGCTTGACCGCCCCACACCCAACAGGCGGCCGCGGAACCAAAGATAGACTTGACTGATCGGAGAATAAGGTGGGAGTCAGGGTTTGCAGACGAGATTCAGCTACCAGGTGCACCTAACCACTCGATACAGGGTCAACGCGATGAAAAACAAAACTTATGATGGAATTGGGATTCGAACCCACGCCCTTTCGGACTAGTAATCGGGAAACCCGGGACTAGCGCCTTAACCGCTCGGCCATTCCTTTCCTAACACGAGCGCTGGCAAGGGCCACGGACGAAATCCAATTGTCAAAGCGCATGCAGCAAAAGTATGATGGAAGTGGGATTCGAACCCACGCCCTTTCGGACTAGTAATCGGGAAACCTGAAACTAGCGCCTTAACCGCTCGGCCATCCCACCGTTTCATACAGGGGCGTAGAACTAGTGTCGAAGGGGCCCAAGAGGGGGAGGAGGCAGGGGGGGGGAGAAGAGTCAAACGAGCGCCGCAACGGAAACGAGAGCGGGACGACGCGAGAGACGTGAGAGAAGTCACGGCAATCAATCCTCGTGGTAAGTTCATGGTACATACTAGCCAGTGTGAGAGCAAGTAGTCGAGAAGGAAGCCAGCAAGTCAGAGACAACTTGGGGACAGACCAAGGAAACGGGCACTGGCAGACCGAAAGACCTCAGACATGCGCGAGTCACGAAAGAGTCACAGGAAAGTCGATTATCGTGACAATTTTACCCTGCAAGATAGAGCGATTGAGCGTCAGTGCGAGGGAAAGGAGCCAGCAAGTAGTAGGTAGCACCCATGTGAGGGATCCGAGTCGAACGAAACCAGAGCAACAGATTGGAAGCGCAAAAGTCACAAAACAGTCGATCCTTGTGACGCTGATATCACGACAGGCGAGCGAGCGATAATTGCACAGGACATACTGTACATCGAGTAGGGGCAAGAGAGCGATGGCGAACAAGTCCCCAGTAGCACGGCAACTAAGCATGGCACAGCAAAGCGTAGTATTCCCACTATGGTTTGGAGATACAGCGCGTGATATCGTCCTACCGTAGTGGGAAAACTTCGCTTTCCTCGGACTTGTTCTCCGTTGAGCGTTGGCGTCGTCGTTGTCGGTGCCATGCATCACGGCGCCTTCCTATGATGATATTTGCGGCACTATGAGCGTACAACCGGGTCCAGGTGAGTTTATTCAATCCATCATCTACCTCAGTCATTGAAGTCTCAACTCAAAATCATCCGATCTAGCAGCCGTTTATCCCGCCGTCAAAAGCAAGAATTCCCTGCAAACATCCCTGGCCCCTCCTCGTCAAATTCATCATTGTGTTCCGCGTCGCATCACCCATCAAGACTCGCAAACACCCTCACCCAACTCCATTTCGACGCGTTCACGTGAAGCGTCTTCGAAGAGAGCCCCGCCTATGGCCTAGAAACTGAGGGCAGGTGTTCACCTGTCGCTCAAAGGCCTAATGTACCACCCCCGTTCCTATACGACTACCCGTCTCCATCTCCTTACGTCTTTCGCGGCTACCACAAGTCATCGTATTACTCCGCGTATTACTCCGCGCGCCTTTCCGAGTCACACAAAGAGTATGATGGTTTCGTAGATGTGTCCCTTTATCCAAGTGAGTGATCTCAAGGATATCTCCACTTTTTGGTGACTAACTGACAACTTGACGGAATCTAGGGCTATCATAGGGGTAGGGTTACCCAGGGAGGGTAACCACAACCCAACGTAACCCAATCCCGGTACTCACCCACTTATTTGGTATTCTCTCCCCTCACAGAGTAATCACAACCTCCAAATACGACTCGTTGCCAGACTTCCGCTACGGTATCAGTATCGACCGCTCCCTTTTCTCTATTCCGCGCCGCTTCTCTTTCCCGCCCCTTCTCGTCCTGTGAGCTCCTGAACAAGTACATGATTAATCTATACTATTCACCATTCTCGAATGGCGTGGTTAGTCAGGGTTTAGGCTGAGAGCCGGCGACTCCACAGTGTTTGCGCGCGAGCTTCCGTATACTGACTTGGGCAGCACCTTGAGGACTTGCATACTCACATCATGCCAGGGCCCCGAGGACACACATGAAGCAGAAGCCGTCAATGAACGAAGCAGCCCGATATGGGCATTGAATCTCCGAATGCAGAATATCGAAGGCGCGTCAAACTCGCGTCGACGCCGGGGCAAGTCCTCTGGGGTGAGTTCTCGTGGGGGGATGGATGTGTGGGGATGGGTGTGCTGAACGACAGCCCACCGTAATCGAATATCTTCACCTTCAAAGGTTGTCTCCGCACCCTTCCTCGTCGTCTCACTCCCCGCATCCGCATACATCCACATTTCCCAATGCCTTCCAAAACCTCGAAGAAGCGGGCGGCTAGCCCAGACTCGGGCAGAGAAAACGAAAGGAGAGCTCCGAAGAAACAGCAGAAAAGGGTCAAGGTCACGAACAAAGAGGCAAGTCTCACCTCGAGCGTGTGAAGGATAATTGACGAATTGAATCGTTGTAGGACACTCCAAAGTCACCTCACATCGAAGAGAACACGAACATTCGCCGCCGGTTGAGGAGAGAATGTGGCAATGATGACGTACGTGATTCCTCCTTAAATGTAAAGGTTCGATGACTGACAAGAGCATATATATCAGTCTCTGCAGAGCATACAGTCTATTGGGAGCGACCTCGTGAGTTTCAAATGGCTCACTCGTTGTGGGGACTGTAATTCATCAGCCACAGGTCTCTCTCGACACTGCAGATGATGCCGACTTTGACTGTGAAACTGTAAGTGCTGTATGTTGACCTCGTGACGAATGAGACTGACGAGATCGCATTAGAGGAAGAGGACCACGTTGAATGTCGTTCGAGCAGAGCGTCGTCGTCAGGAAGATAGCGGCTACTTGCAGAAGCGAGCCCACCTGCGCCACACAGCTGCGACGAAGCTCTCGCCTATGATCGTTGAAGAGTGGTCCTTAACTCTCAAGTCCTTGCTCAATCACCGCACCGATAAGATTCTCCAGGGAGTCGAAGGAAGCGAGGGTCTTTCTTCCCTCGCCCGGTTGAAGTCCATCATCACTATCATGTGCACGAACGACTCCATCCTTCCTTTCGCCAATGACAATCCAGTTTGGAACAAGGTTGAGCTGGTTGCAGAGATGCTCCTGGACATCTTTGCAGATCCCTTCCATTTCGATGTCGCAAAGTGGGTCGACGCTGGGCTCCTTGTTCCATCTTCCGAGGATATCTTCAAGGACTACGATTTGGATGGGGAGGCCGAGGCGAATTGGGAGCTGGAGGAGATGTTGGAGTGAGAGTTTGAGGGAGAGTCAGATGAGATACAGGAGTCTAGAGAGGAGTCGTCGAGTGAGAGAGATGACAAACCTGGGGTTCCTGCATCAGGGGACTCCCTCTGTGAATACTACATTCGTGTGGCTCAAATCAAAATGTCTGACCTCTTGACATATGCGCTCGCCTACCCGGCGGACCTTGTCTTCCCCGTATATGCACTCGTCTTTGAACTTGGTGTGGACATCGACCAGGTTGAAACTCGAATCCACAAAGTTCTCCAGTCTATCGGTCATGGCGAGACGGTGGAGCACTTCTTTCACTATCTCCATTCTCAACTGGAGACTCTTCCTCGACCAAAGCCAAATCCCTCAGGTATCACTCTCCTATATGGCGGAATGACTATCGCGAATAACCCCGTTGGTCGTCTCGTCGATGACCTTCTCTCAAATTATCGTCGATTTTCAAACTTCAATCTTGCCAATGCCAATACTATTCGCTGGTACGACCTGTCGATTCCCATCCTCGATATCCCCGTGCAGAGTACCCTGGACTACCGTACAAACAGGACGCTCGGAGATGTTGAGTCTATCTTGATCGACGCGATGCACAGGTCATCTCTCAACTCAGCTCGCGGCGGGTGGTTACCTGACTTTCAACCATCTTTGGACTGTGTTGAAGTTGTTCAGTGCGCGCTGGAAGTCACCAGGAACCCTTGACAACAATATGACGAAGATCATCGTCTCATCGCTTGCATTCGGTCCAATATGGATGACGAGGCAAATTTCTGGCAACAGAAGACTGGAGGCAAGCCGATCTCGCCATGAGCTCTTGGATCAGCGAAGAAAAATGCCTCGGACGCGCTCCTGATTATCAACAGTACAGTGGTGAGGGTGGTCGGAGCGAAGGATATTACTGCGGAGGAATTCTTGGGTTTTGCTGGAGGGATTCAGGACGAGGACACCGGAAAGGTGTTCCAGGTCGAACGACACATCCTCAGCCGTTTACAGGACGATCTTGATCTTTAAGGTAACCTGGATGTCACCACCATCCGGGAGGGCTTTGGTGCTTTGATTGATGTCTGGCCACTCACCCTCAAACGAAAGTGGCCATTTCTACATACGCTACTGTTGAGTCACTACTATCAGACGACTCAACCTACATTTATCGTTACCCTTGGTTGCCTTCCCTCCTCGCTTATGTGACTCGGCAAATTGGAGAGTTCGTGGGGCAACCTATCGCATCCTCAGTCACGATTCAAGTGGAAGGATCTCCTGCATGGAAATATCGATCAGCTGGAATCGGTCAACCACGAGGCGCTGAAGCGGGACTCCATTCAACTCATGTCTAGTGACGAGTTTCTGACTAGCCAGGGTGAACTTTCCCTCGCTCCCTTCGGCCCCATCTCCACCAACTTTGCCATCCATGGTATCATATCCCATCCTGGTGGTGTCAAATACGACCCCGTTATTGCAAGGCATCGACTTTCGCTATGCTACCTGATTACTGCCAAGTTCGAGATAGTCACGCGTGTTGTCAAAACATCCCTTGCATCCTCTGGGTTGAACCGAGATGACATTGACCTCCATTCGCAACACCTCCGTTCATGCATTGATCAAGCTAACAAGATCTGTCAAGACTCCGGCCTCCAGCAAGCCATCGATATGGTCAAGGTGCAACTTTGACGACAAGAAACAGTCTATCCTCATCTTTGCTGCCTCCGCTCTCGCCTCACTAGCGATGGCGTCAAGATGCTATCCTACCAACCACGGAAGGACAGCAATCCTTTCCTCCCAGCCAAGCCTCGAGGACCAGCACGCGAACAACAGCTCCACGTTCTCGTCGAACAAGCTCAAGACCTTGCGCGTCAAGGCCTCGATCCTGACCCAGACAAGATCTGCCCTTTCGGAATGGACCTCACGTCGTCCGTGTTCCGAGCGAAGTTTTTAGGTCTCGAGGATGGACATGATCTTCGGTCGATGGGGAAAAGTATGGGGAGGGACGAGAAGTCGCACGACAATTGGAGGCGGAACATTGATCTTCAAGGTGAACGGAAGCGACAGGAAAAGCTGGAACGCGGTGTTCAGCCTTCCGCCGTCGACTTGGGTAAGCGCTTGACGGCAGCTCTCGAACACCTGTCCAACCCAGCCCACCCCAATGGATTGAAATGGCAGATGAACAAGGAAATTGGACTCTGCTGGCGATATGTGCAATGCAATACTTGCCACAAACACCTCCTCTCCCGGAATCCAGACCAGAAACATTGTTGCCCCAGCGGCGTGGACAGCGAACCCCTCAAAGTTAATGGCAACACATTCCCTCAAGTACAAAGATTGCTCTACGTCCACGACATCCTCGGCGACCCTTCTCTCTTCTCAATTGTCCCCCAGAAAGCTCTTCAGGATCTTGTCTCTCGCCCAGCAAAGGATGTGCTACTCTCGAACAAGTCAAAACTACCTCCTGCTGACTATGAATCTGTCACCAGTCTTATCTGGTTTTGACAAGTCGACTCGCCCAAATTCCAACTCACTCTTGCTTTTGACGTTGCTCTCCGAGAACTTTGCACTTGCCCAGACTTCTATTGGCCTGCAAGATAGGGACCCACAACCAACTTTACAATAAGCAATCAAGGAGGGAACATGATAATGGCAATGGCAATGTATGTGAATTCTCTTAAAATGTAAAACTTCAATGACTGACCAGAGCATACAGCATGTTGGAAGCACCCCCATGAATCTTGAATGCTTGACCCATTGAGAGGACTGTAACTTATCAATCACAAGACTATCTCAATGCCAATTTAGATTCTAACACTAAGGCACCATAGACCGCTCAGCCATTCCACCATTGAGATTCTAGGGTACAAAACTAGTGAAAAGATGCTGTAAGAATCCTGAGTATGAGGAAGAGTGAGGGAGAAAGACATGAGATAGAGGGAACAGACTTGTGGGAGAAAAATGATGAATGGAGCCACAGCAACACTAGAAAAGTACTCCACCAATGTGCTAGGACATAGAACTAGTTGGAAGGCATAGCAGGTTGCCTATGTCCAAGGAGTAGTGAGAATGGTGCTAGTCTCAAAGGAGGGACAGAGGGACAAAGGTAGCCATTGGAGGATACAAGGCTAGAAAGTATTCTACTTAGATTTTAGTGCACAGAACTGGTAGTGAAAGACCCTTAGTAGCCCAAGTAGAAGTGAGAGTCCAAGAGTGCTTGAACATGTGCATTGTAAGAGTGATTGAAACAGATCTACCAGAGACAAGGCAACATTCAAGATACAAGGTTGAATCAGCACTTCACAAGGAGTTTCCATGCAGTTATTGCCCAGTAAATGAAGTTGATGACAAGGGAGACAGTAGATGAGTCAGGACCTTAAAGTCTTGTAAATTAATTGGAAAAAGAGCAAGACTTATAAGATCAGAAGTAGGTTATATTGAAAGCTGTTCAAGCAAAGTGTCATCATCACAGAGACAGCAGCTAGTTGTATAAGAGAGCCTTCCCAAGGCATAAGGCTACAATCTGAGTTTCACTGATGGTCATGTAAGAGTGGTTGTTCCCTTTAAAGTTTGAACTACTTATTGGATTACTATGGATATGCTTCTTGAGGGAGCTGAAAGAAGTGATCAAATGGCCAAAGATGATCATTGTTGTCATCCACAGGAAAGCCTCAGTTGATCCTCTTGCTGATAATGATACAGTTTGGAGGAAGGTCAAGCCAATTACAGAGATGCTTATGGGTATCTTGTATACCCCTTCCACTTTGATGTTGCAAAGTGGATTGGGGCCAGTATTCTTCCTTCATCCTCCAAGGTTATCTTCAAGGACTATGAATAGAATGAGGCAAATCGGGAACTAGAGAAGAGGTTGTGAGCAAGGAGTTTGAGGGAGAAATAGAAGAGATACAGGAACTTGATAAGGAGTTATCAAGGGAGTGAGACGATGGAACTTGAATTTCCGCAACTGGACCTCACTCTCCGAAAACTCCATCCGCATAGCTCAGATCGAGAAGTCCGACATATTGACATTGTGCTTGCCTGCCTACTCTGCCAACCTTCCGCTAATGTATGCTCATATTTGAGCCCAGTGTGGAACCTGAACAGGCTGAGTCCCGGATTCATGACGTCCTCCAGCCCATCATTCATGGTGGGACAAAGAGACACAGCCTCCATGAGCCGCCCATTCATTTCGTGCA
Organism: Jaapia argillacea MUCL 33604; assembly: GCA_000697665.1. Taxonomy (NCBI): domain Eukaryota; kingdom Fungi; phylum Basidiomycota; class Agaricomycetes; order Jaapiales; family Jaapiaceae; genus Jaapia; species Jaapia argillacea. The sequence goes on from KL197726.1 coordinate 354,029, forward strand.
AACTTAGAGCCGAAAGAAAACCAAGGGACCGTAGGGATAGTAAAGACGCTGTCGGAGGGGATTGGCATAGATAAGGGTATATATGCGCGTTTTCAGCGAGTCGCCGAAGCAAGATACTCTGTTTGTAAATGTGACAAGATGGGCAAAGGAGCTCGGAATGACGGGTCATTAATGGCGGTGATAAAACGGATGGCGTGGTGAGCCCGCACTGGATATCGTAGTGGATTGCAGGCCTAGTCGAGGCGAAGAATACTGCCTGGGTGAAATGGTGCTCAGCGCTCTTCCACGGGAAAGTAAGAAAATGGTACTTACTCCACCAGAAGCCTGCGTACATCGCATGCAGATGAACACGCACCAGCTGTGCTCGAGCTATGATCTATGTGCATAATTGCCCCTTCGCAATAATGCTCAGTTGTGCTATGTTAGAATAAGCCCCAAATCCTACTGGGATTGGAGAATGCCAAATAATACTAGGTGGAAGCAGCGTCAAGACAGGTCAATAGCTTGCGTGAAAGTCTAGACATATGTCTCTCACAAAGTTTCAGACGACCCCCTTCCTCGGACCGTCTGAGACTGGCATCCGGCAGTGTCAGCGCATCTAACATCGCTGTCGAATCTCAGAAGTGACCAGGTGTTCCCATAGTAGGAGGAAGACATCTAAGATTGGAGAACCTGTACATGATAACGTGGCTATGGTCATGCGGTGCCCGCCGAGCCTGGACGTCGATGAACACACTCCCAGCCTCTCCGAGTCACTGCCAGGCTGATACCGTTTCCACCTGCCAGCACAGCTGGCTATATTTTCGACACCAAGTCTCTCCTTCTCCCTCAGATAATGACTAGTTGGTATGGGTGTGCATGGCCTCACCACGTATTTGCGGGAAAACAAGCGCATCCTGTCCGAACAGATTGTGCTGACCAGCACTAGTCAACCTCCTGGTTCCGTTCCGTCGATGAATGCCGTTGAAAATCCACCAAAACAAGATGTGCGACTGGTGGTCGATGGATGGTCGTAAGTTCCTCGAGAAGAGGTCACTGCTCTGACAATGTCGGACTGACTGTTTTCATTGGCGCTTAAGATTCATCTACGAGCTCTATCGCTCTTCAAGCCTTCCCTGGGTATATGGAGGAGAGTATTTTGAGTTCGCAGCCCTTGTGGAAGAAGTTGTGGAAGCTTGGAGGAGTCTTGGAATGGAACTTCATTTCGTCTTCGATGGTGCGTAGTTTTCGGGATTTACACCTTGATTTTCACAACATTTATCTTCATTCGCCCAGGCCCCTACCCAGAGCTGAAGTTCCCAACTCTCATCAGCCGCGCCTCCCAATCTGTCATCCAACCCTCCCTGCTCTTCTTTCGGACTTCCGCTACTTCAAGATCTGCCGCTCGTTTCCTCAACGAAACACGAATCCTACCTCGCCTATGCCTCAGTGCATGTCTACAGGCTCTATTCCGACTTCAAGCTCGATTACACCCTCAGACATCCCTGAATGGTGTATCTGAGGGAAAACATCGACCCAGTGCACTCCACATTCACTTTGCAGATTCCGAGGCAGACCCATACGCCATCGAACTAGCCGCCCGTATCCATGGTTATGTCGTAGGCTTGGACTCCGACTTCATTGTTCTGAACAAGGAGGGGTACGAGGGGTATGTTCCTATCGACGAAATGGTATGGATCGCTACTGCAGACGAAGAGGATGACAAACCCGACGAAAATGACGGGGAATTCCAGACTGTCAAGAACTCAAGGAAGAAGAAAGCTCAGAAGATTAGTCGAGGTCGGCTGGGGCTTATCCCACCCAACGAATCGGGCAACGATCCATCGTTGACTCTGACATTCGCGGTCTACAAACCCTCCGCTTTGGCCACTCACCTTCAGATACCCGTCACCATCCTCCCATTGTTAGGAGCTCTTGTCGGAAATGACTATAATAACGTTCATTCCTTGTTTAATTCCACCACCTACCCGCTCTCCTCCGGCCCTCCGACAAACAAGCGAATCATACAACACCTATTCTTCGACCGACATATGAGTAGCACCCAACGGATCACCCACGTCGCTTCCACCCTCCACTCGATACTATCTGCCGCAGCCCCTACGTCGCCCAATCGCAAGAAACCCAAACAGAAGAATCAAGTCAATAGTGTCATGGACCTCATAGACCGCACAGTCTCTGCTCTCCTGCCACGCGGAGCAGATAGCCTTTCCTCTGGAGAACAAGAATCTATCGTTGAAAAGATCGTCGAAGCGACCTTGATTTACGCCATCCCACATTACGCTGGCGGGGAAGGGAACTTATGGCCAACTGAAGTCTGCCCCTTACACGACCCCGAAGCCTGCCCACTGTTTGTAATGCTTCATCCCACATTGCATACGGAACTGGGTCCGGTAGACTCTGATATCGGGATCGTCGACGAAGCAGGCGAAGAAATCCGAGCATTGTACATCGACGCTTATAGACGAGGAAAACTTAGCCCTAGAATCATGGACGTAATGAGTACAAAGACTTTTTGGCCTCGTCATTTCCTAGAAGACATGGATTTGGAGGGTACTACGAGGAGTATTGGGAGAGGGTTGCGAGTGTTCGTTTATGCTGTCCTAGATGAGGGTCTCGGTATACCGGAGGATATTCCAGAAGAGGAGGAGGTAGAGGAGGAAGGTTCGGACGATGAGGAAGACGAGGATGAATTGATAGATGTTGTTGAAGAGCACTCGGATGATGGGGAGGATGGTGAGCCGGACCCGCTTGCGCCACTTCAGAATGCGATACACAGGCTCGAGTCAGGGGGTTCAGATAGTGGATCGGCATATGGACCCCCACCATCCACGTCCTCCCATACACGCTCCCACCGAGCTACCAGGCCGGTTGTGGTGGAATATGTCCGGCGAGGAACTCGGCTTGCTGCCGAAGAGGTCACTGTCGCACCGCTGACATCACTCATTTCCCTTCACGGCGATATGGATTTAACAGTACCTGTGCAATTAATGTCGGAGGACCATCGTCTCGGAATCTTCTTTTCTGCAACGAAGTCCGACATGCCATCTGTCCGAAGTCTGTCTCGCCACTTGACCATGGCTGTTGTGACTGTTCGTTGGGTTGTGCAATGTATGCACACTCGAGCAGTGGACAGTGGTGGGATTTGGGAGAAGCAGAAGGAGAGGTGGACGAAAGGTGAAGCGAGGGCATTCCTAGCGTCCTTCAATTGCTCTTCAGGGTCACAGCCAGAAGCTCCGGAATCCCAACTACCTCCTATCGAGAACCGGAACATCCAATTGACCGCCCAAACGACCGCTGCATTAGAAGCGATGGAACATCTGTCCCAAGTATTACTCCTCACGGAGCGCCTACCCAGCCCTGTGCCCCTATTCTCCGGAAAGAGATTTCACTCTCTCCTTACGGGCACGACGCCGTTGAACCCTGCCGACGTACCCGAACCAGTGTGGAAAGCTTGTTCAGATGGCTTGGAAGATGCATTTGTTGAGGAGAAGGCGAAGAAGGGAAAGAGAGATCGTAAGGCCAAGCAAACAACCATCATCCCACCCGCCCCAGCTATTACCAAGAAGACGAGTTCTCAGGGTGGGTTTTTCGGATTACTTGCGGATGTGGATGCATAATGTGAGTTGTATCGGTTATTGTTTTGCTGTGTGTGCTGTATCTCCGTTGCATGAATTGTTGTTGTACGCTTGACTTGTGGACCTTGGAATGTGGGACAGCTATGTGGTGTGTTCCTTGTCGAAAGTCTCCCTCCTCACCGCCTCTGTAGATCTTCATGGCTACCGAGCTCGGAGCATACACATGACTCGTTCTGAGGGGAAACCTCGAGGCATGATCATTCCTTCCAGTATATGTAGAGGCGCCGTTTTGTGTTGCCACGCAGATACCGCACTGCTTCAAGCCCCTAGAAGCTACCAGATTGAGTCATCTGAGGGAAAGCGCGGTCGTTCCATACGTCGCTCGGTAACAGGAGCAGCGCCCCGCCCCAGCAGATAACAACCATGCTGTCCTATTGATATCCGTTGCACTGATGTGGCAGCGTGAAAGCCATGCCACAAATGACTTTCGAGAACAAGCGCCCATTGAGCGCGCACCCTTTTGTGGATACGGGGTCGTCGAAGAAGCGAGGCGGTCCGATTCCGGGGTGGCTGTTCCGTCTGCGACAGAAACATGAATAACCTTTCAAACCCGTTCGCATCGCCTTGACGTCCACTGTGCTCTGCGGCGAGGTATAAGACCTTGTGGAAGTCTTGTAATCTCGTATCACCCGACCGCCCAACCACCCTCAACAAGAACTACTATGGAATCTACTTCCTCGGACTTGACCGTATACTGTCCTCGATCTCCCTCTTCGACTAGTCCACATTCGACCAGCCCGCAATCAACCAACCCACAAGTCCTGACTTATCGTTTCGAAAAGTCAATGGTATACGTCACTCCTGCAGAAGACTACGAGGTGCGCTGCTTTCCGTTCCGTATCCAAAGAAAGACCACTCACCTCTTCTCTTCACGATTTCCAGAAAGCAGTCGACTATGCGCAGCAGGTCTTTCCTAAACTCGCTACAGTCGATCGGGAGAGAATATCGTTCTCAGTCAGCGTCTGTGTGGAAGGGAAGAAGCAGACTGTCCGGGTATCATCCATGGCTTGGAAGACGGTCGCATGGTCCCTGGCAAAGTATGAGATCATCGAGATTTCAGTGGAGCCATTGTCGGAGTCTGCGGACCTTCCTCCTGCATACTTTGGGGACGATTCTCGCTATTCCGATAAGAAATTCCTCGAGCCGGATTCTGCGATACAGAACGGCAGACCGCGATCACGCTCCTCGTCACGACCGCACTCGCCGTCTAGCAGTACCAAGAAGTGGATTGAGAAACTATTTTGATGCCTTTTCCTTGGACGATATACCCCTCCCACTTGTACATGATACCCTCGCATATCTTTATTCACGCCGCTAAGACTACGCTCCCGCACACGTCTCAGCCACGTCCTCAGCATTCCGCCTCGCCTACCCGTCACCCTCTGCACACGTACATTTTCTCCTGTTCCTTCTTAGGTCATGCCTTGTTGCCAGGTTCTGCCATTACAGTACCACTGGCGTTTCTACCGATGCCGATCACACTCGAATTCGCGAATCCAACCCTACCATAGTAGCCAAATAGTAGCCTCGGAATGGCTTCCGGTAGAACCATTGTGGCGTGGACGGGTGGTATACCCTATGACTGTAGTAGCACACCGTTGATATCGTACGGCATACGACTTCTACGGTCGAAAAACCCTGATCCTGTCAAATGAACGTGTATTCAGATACACTCCCAGCCACACAGTACATAGTTCCCGGTCATTGTTACCATGCTGCGAACAATCTGAAGCTGATCAGCCATCCAGAGTTGCGGCATTTCATGGGAGACATCAATAGAGTTTGTATGATAAGACGAAGGAAGCCTGGCGAGAGCCGTAGCTAACCACAGAAAGGATAAAGGTAGGCTCCGAAGGTCAAGGAGGTGGGCTCAAGGATCTTGGACTAGCCTTGCAAGGCCAAAGCGTGAGTTTCATTTCCCGTACAGGTGGCGTGGTTGGATGATCACGACGCGAGTATCCAAGCTCGCGGCCTGTTGCGAAACCTTGGCGATGGCGAGTTGCTGAGACCCTCAAAAACACGCTGGGGCGTCTTCAAATCTCCGCATTTTGATCTTGTGAACATTTGACCAGGGAGGTGGGATGATATACGGACCATTCCGAGTGCGACAGTGATATTCCATGCCTAGGTTCGTGAGTAGACCAGGGATTGTCAATCTAGCTCCACTGTGAAAATTTGAGGGGACTGAGGGGGGTGCAGACTGTACTGTGCAGCGTGGGGGTCGATCCAGGTGACTTGAGGGTCCAAGAGTAGATACCGAGAAAGCAACAGGGATTGGTCCGGGTGAGCGACGGTCTGCCAGTTGCGGCAAATTCATGGCAATTGCCGGCGGTGGATCTGTGGATCTCGTTAAGATTGGCGATCTCTCGGGCTTTACCGAGGCCACCGTCCACCAAACCGATTCCGAGACCAAACCCCTTGCTCCCCAGTCCTTATAATGTCTTTTTCTCTATTTTCCTCTGTCTCTGCCTCTCAAGCTCCTCCGCGCGAGAAAATCGTACCCCGCACTCGTATTTCTGGTCCCCGGGTGAAGTACCAGTTCAAGAAATACTAGATATGACGTCGTGAGTACGCTGACCTATCAATACTACTACCCTCTCGCCCCTCGAGTAATGGCTGAGAAATCTCCGGACGATACCAGTCCAAAAGTCTTTGTGAGTGTCCTCCATCCTTGAAGGTATATTTTCCATGCTCATGGAACCTGCCTTGCGTTGTGGAATCATAGTTCGATATCAACATCGACTCCCGTCCCGCGGGGCGCATAGTGTTTAAATTATATGACCACGCTTGCCCGAAGACAGCAAAGAACTTTCGGGACTTATCGACTGGAGTTCATGGGTTTGGTTACAGAGGTTCGGCATTTCACCGAATAATCCCGCAGGTATGTTCGTCGTCAACAGAAGCTCTCGTGCCACTCGATGGAACCATCTCCAGTTCTAAGAATTCACAATATTGAAGCTAATTCATATCCTTGCAGTTCATGGTGCAAGGTGGAGACATCACAAGAGGAGATGGGACTGGTGGAAGGTCCATATACGGCGCCACATTTGCGGGTTCGCTTGCTCCATCGTGCGACCCCTTCTTTCCACTCACCGCGAAATAGATGAGAACCTCTCAATTCGACATGATAAGCCGGGGTTACTGTCCATGGCTAACCGAGGGCCTGGATCGAATTCATCGCAGGTTCTTGCTTCTCCAAAGTGCTCCGAGATCTTCCTGTCGCTTATGCCACTCTTATCCAGTTCTTTATCACAACCACAACAGCGCCTTGGTGCGATGGCATGAACGTTGTTTTCGGGGAAGTCGTTGATGGCATGGATGTCGTACGGAAGATCGAGGCACAGGCATCCGACGACATCCTAAGAAAACCGAGGGGCACAATATTAATCACCGACAGTGGCATACTCTGAGCCGGGTTATCAGGATGCGAAGACCTTGAGCTGCATTGGTGGCCTGTCGGAGGGATTGAGGATATCGCGAGTTCTGGCACTCGGACTGACTCTTCAGCTTGTTACAGATACGGTTTTTATTGTACGTGATGGTCGACGGACTAATACTTGTGTACTAGCCACACTGCAATGGATGCAGCGCTCCTGCTTGCCTGGCTGGCTCATTTCGTGATGGTTAGGGTCGGTCCTTTGTATTTCCGAGCCGACGTCGGATCGGTCTCTCGTGGGACTCGGTACAGGGCTGACCTAGTGCTTGCGTTCAAGTGGAGATGGTTTGAGGGTGCTTCGCTGGCTTTCGATGATATCGTCTAGGCACCCCTGAGTATTGCCCCCACCCCAAACAAGTGGGGTTGTATGCGCCCGGTATCTCAAGGCTCTCCAGAACACCTTCATGGGGCATGATTGTCTGGACTACCAGCACTCCTTTCATCAGTCACTCGCAGCACGGATGCAAAGGGTTTGGAATAACCTTCTGGCTGCGATGAGGGCATTTCCGAGATAAAAGTTGAACCTGCTTCTTTGGCTACCATTCCGAACGCGTTGTCGAGAAGTCGTTCATAGAATGATGCCTAGACTTGTTGCATAGTTGCAATGTCCTATATTTCCGTTGATCTTGCCTTTTTGAGTTGTGGTGACCGACTTTCGATGAATTCCTCGAGGACGGCGCATTGACGTGATATGTCAGAACCTATACTTCTTCCCTGCTTCTCCGAGTCCCCCTCTTCCATTGCCATAGACCTGGCTCACTCTTTTCTTCCGCCGTGGACAATTCGCTTTCGTACCCATATCTATTTCTGTCTCGCCAGGCATCGCGATATGGTTCTCTGCAAATAACTGCACGCCTGATTTGCGCCTGATCGATAGTTATCACGCCGAAGCCTCCAACACATAGATACGAGTATGGCCGTCGTGCTGAGTACTTCTTAGTCCCACTCAAGACGCGACAGGTACCAGCATTGCCCATCGCCGCTATCGTTGTTGGATCCGATCCATGTTATCCATCCTTCTGTCTAAGTATATCAGACGGCGTGGATTCCAGCGACAGGCTAGGAGCGAATCGGAGCGGCGTTTGGGAACGTAAAACCCGCGTCGCTAATCCCAACACGCATCCTGGTACTCGTCGTTCCAAGAATCGCTGTGGATATGAACGAAATCAAGGACATTTGATCTCGTTTGGACAAAGTCTCATGGGCTTCCTCAATCTCCGCCGCGTTTCAGGATATGAACGACTTCGGCGGCGCCCGCCCGCAGAGTGCTCAGCGAACACCACCACTACATCACCCCTATCGCACATTCAAGAAAGATTCCGCAGGAACGCCCTGTTGTTGTGCCTAGCACGTTCCTAACTTAGCCAAACTGATGTCACAATTTCCTCACCTCAACCACACTCCCTCCCACCAACTCGGCTCTGCCGTTGAAATCCCCAAACCCCCGTCTATCAGAGGGAAGAACGGCGAGTGTGAGACTTCGTGTCGTTTCTTGGCGGAAAAGGCATGATCATCGAGACCAGCTATGGACGACGGCCAATCCCTAGGCAGGCCGATGGTGAGTCTGTCTTCTTCATCCCCTCGCAGTGTTCTCAGTCACTCCAGCAATACCTGTTTATCCTGCTGATAGATGACCGAGCCAACGTCGTGTCGTCGGTTCATCATGATTGGTGTAACCCCTCTTGCATGCGGCACTCGTCGTCTTCATGAATGACCCGCTTCTGATCCTATAACGTTGAATATTTCAGGGCCTCCTGACTTCTCCGGAGCCTCGTTATTTCACGATGTTCTCGACGATCCCTAACCCTCCCAGCAAATTCAGCCCGTCTGACTAGGACGGAGTTATGAATATGTCTTGGGAATGGATGCGCTCTCTGCGTCCAAAAAGATGAGTATTAGTGGAGCGTGCAGATGCGGACGATCATCCGACGAGACGGTCTGGCGATTCCCGATCGAAAGATACTTGGAACGCTGGGCGGTGGCTTTGTCCGAGTCTTTCCATCCAGGATCCAATACGCTGCTCATCTACGAAATCAATCGCTCACCTCCCCAGACGCCGCCTTCTCGTCACCCTCAAACGATTTTGTTCTGGCGGAACCCTTCGCCGCGGTGAGTTCTTTGCTACCTCTAGGCTCCCTCTCTCGCCGAAGTGTTCCATACTAGTGCTCATTGGCTCCATGTTGCTGGAGCGTAGAATTGCGAGTCATTACCATCCAGATAAATCAGCTGTAATGATTTCTTTCCCCTTGTCGGCCCTCGAATTCGGTTGTCATCCTTCTAGGGAACTCGAGATTGGTGAAGACACAACTCCAATGACTCCGACAGACTAATCTAGCTCTCTTTACCGTCGTATTTTTCCGCGATTACTTACTGGTAGCGTTCATCCTTGACTCTGTTCATCAAGTGATTTTCCAACTTTATGCAGCCTTATCGGTCTCCAAGTCCCTTTCAACTTCGATAGGTCCATCTTCGCACTGGATTTCAACGTCACCTATCCCTCAATTCTAGGACGACCGTCGCATACCGAACTCTGATAGTTTCACTATGGCAGGTATTCTCTGTCTTCAAGTGCTGGAAGATCACCTCTTCGCTAGGTTCCGCCGGATCCTAGGAACTGACAGGTATTCGGAGCTCACTTCTCTCTTCCAGGCTCCCACTAGTCTCTGAGAGGACTTGGGGCTATATGGCAACGTTGATCGTCCCAAACTTGCAGTATTTATCACCAAACCTGTAATCGTTTCACGTCCGTTGTGAACCATTCCACCTTGATCAATTCCTCAGTAAGCGATATGGTCGTAGACTACAAGTTACATAGAATGTAAGCACAGACAGGTATAGAAATTTCGACTCGACAAAGTTTGGAACCCTATATGGTGAGTTTCCTAAGAAGATGCAAGCAAATATAGAACGTGAGCTCAATGCTCGTAGAAGACGGACAGGACGACGTACTCGAGCGACAAATCGTCAATGGTGCGACTGACACTTGAGAGCTTGTTCTCAATGGATGGCCGCATATTTATGTATTGGGAGACGTTCAACTGCATCGACTGATAATCTGTCGAAGGCCCGGTAAATTGATGAGGATCGGAAGATATGCACAGAGATGGCAAATCACTCACTAATAATACATTCCACCCTTTCCGAGCCAAAGCTGTACGAGAGGACGTTGTCGATTTTTCCAGTTGTCTTAATTGCGAAATACGCGAGGTCGAGGACGACGCTGCCATCGACGGTGCTACGTTACCATAGCCAATCAGAGGCAACCATCAGAAACGAAACCCATCGACAGTCTGTTTCACTGACCGACAGGCGCCAATAGAGAACGCGGCTCCCACCTTGGTGGCATTAACACTAGAAGAGTTGAAACTTGCGACCTTTTCCCAATTTGACACGGTGACAAGTGCCTTCCGGATGAGATCGAGCTGAGTCGTGTGTACGCGGTCCCGGAAGAAGTTTACCAGGACATCGCTGACGGCGCTACACCCGGAGACATCCAGAGTCTCGAAGCTGGGAAGGAAGGGCCGAGTCGGCGACAACATCAAGGAGAAAAGAACGACGGAGAACATACTTGTAGTTGGTAATATTCCAGCCGCAAGCCTGAAGGACTTTGCCATACATTTTGTTCCATTCTTGGGGTTCCTTCTCGCGGTTGAACTTGCCGTCAGCAGCGAGCAAGGCAAGCAAGGTTGTGTTATTTGTAGCAGTCCGCAAATAATAGGGTCACAGCCAACTTATCAATGAACCAACCCCCGGGCGTGAAGAAATTTATCAAACCTTGTATTCGCCACTCGCACCTGCGTCGAATGCATTCACGGATTGCGCGGTAACTGACACCACTGCGGAGGGAACTGAGGAGACAGCTCCAGGTGGAACTGGCTTGAGTCCCATCTCGCAATATGTGATCTCACCCTGGGCTGCCACTGGCTGAAAACCGCCCGGGGAAAACCCGACACCACCATCCGATTCAGCCTCCGCTGGTTTGAACCCCGCCTCGCCATACGTGATCCCCCCATTTGCAGCTGGTTCGAAATGGCCTTAGGAAAATCCTGGGTCTTGCGAAGGCACTGGTTCAAAGCCCTCCGTGATCTCACCCTGGGCAGCCACTGGCTGAAAACCACCCTGGGAAAATCCTGAGTCTCCAGTGAGCACCGGTTTAGAATCTGCCTAGCGGAACGTGATCTTACCTTGAGGGGGGACTGACTGAAAACCGCCCTGGGAAAATCCTGGGTCTTGGGAAGGCGCTGGTTCAAAGCCTTCCGTGATCACACCCTGGGCAGCCACTGGTTGAAAACCACCCTGGGAAAATTCTGAGTCTTCAGTGAGCATTGATTTAAAATTTATCTGGCCGAATATGATCTCACCTTGGGCGTGGACTGGCTGAAAACCGCCCTGGGAAAATCCTGGGTCTTGCGAAGGTACTGGCTCAAAGCCCTCCGTGATCTCACCCTGGGCGGCCACTGGCTGAAAACCACCCTGGGAAAATCCTGAGTCTCCAGTGAGCACTGATTTAGAATCTGTCCGGCCGAACGTGATCTCACCTTGAGCGGGGACTGGCTGAAAACCGCCCTGGGAAAATCCTGGGTCTTGCGAAGGCACTGGTTCAAAGCCCTCAGTGATCTCACCCTGGGTGGCCACTGGCTGAAAGCCACCCTGGGAAAATCCTGAGTTTTCAGTGAGCATTGATTTAAAATCTGTCTGGCCGAATATGATCTCACCTTGGGCGTAGACTGGCTGAAAACCGCCCTGGGAAAATCCTGGGTCTTGCGAGGGTACTGGTTCAAAGCCCTCCGGGATCTCACCCTGGGTAGCCACTGGTTGAAAGCCACCCTGGGAAAATCCTGAGCTTGGGTCAGCACTGGCTGGAAACCCCGTCTGGCCAGATGTGATCTCACCTTGAGTAGACACTGACCGGAAACCGCCGTGGGAAAGCCCTGGGTCTTCGCTTCGCACTGGTTCAAAACCGCCTTGGGAGAATCCGCTCGGGGTGACAGGTGGTTGATAACCTTTGTCAATGGGTTTTACATCTTCCTCCAAACGTTGAAAGCCGGTCTGGGTTATCGTGTGGTCAGCCGTCGAGGCTTCGTCGGAAGTCGCTTTGTCGCGGGAGGCGTCTTCGAAAGTCGCCTGAGCACTGAGGATGAAGGACGCAGTAACGAGCCCTGTGAGCAAAACGGTGGGAATATCAAGGCGTTCGAGGAATCGAACTTCGTCGAGGACGCTGACGTCGACAGTGGTCATTGTTATATTGGGGTGATGTGGTGGTTGGTTGGTGGTGGGTTCGGTGAAGGGTTGCTAGCGGAATGCAGCAGCAGCTTTATAGCGATAAGTTCAGACACAATGTGTCAGAAGACGCGTTCGGAGGTCGTTGAAGACCGAAGCGCACGCGATCCCCGTTCTATGCGATAAGTGAAAGAATCATGTCCAGGAACAAGTGCTAGAAGCGCCAGGGGTAACGGAAAGCAAACTGCACCGGTGAAGAAGACACAGGAACAACCTGAAAGACAACAACGGCGCACTCCAAAACGGTACCGTGAATGTGCATTGATTAGAACACGCCATTGAGACGATTTCAGAGGACCGAGGAGCTCTAAGTGAATTTGTTCGTCCATGCAGGTAGACGTTATTATTTGCTGAAAGAGTGATTTACCAAGCGGTGTAGGCAGAATTTCTCCGAATATTTAACGACCGGTCAGGACGCGTCCTCACTACGATGAGGAAAAAGAAGGCGAAGGAATTGTCAGTACTCGCTTGTGTTAACGGGATAGTGATAATACCGACCGTCCCTGAATTTCTCGAGACGCACGCCCGTGTGTAATGATACTTTTGAAGGGGGTTGACAAACTGCGATATCCGTAAAAGAGACATCGCTGTGATCAAGCTCGCGTGTGTGCTAACTTGGACGCGATTGTCCCTGGACCATCCCAGTAACGGACACTCGTCTTAGATTTCGGAGCGACGACAGAGCCGACCGCCCTGGCTTCTACAGCCATTGTGCCTTACCACTGACAGTAGGCAGTTTGGCAGACCGGAGTTCACCTGGTCTAAGGAGTGGGCCTAAATCCGTTACAGAAGGTATCAAGTTCACTGTCAATGAGAGAATATGGAGAGAGGATGGATTTCTATGCCAGGGTAAAACCGTCAGAGACTCAGGACGACATTCAGAATGCCATGACCACTCAGCTCTGCCATAACCACCCCCTCCACGATATCATTTTGAAAACACCCTATAACTTACTCAGATAGAATAGACCCCGACTCACTGGTTGTTACTTTCAAGAACTGTAGTAGGCACAGATTCGGTGTAGCAGCCACCGCGTCTTAGCTCGTAGTTAGCTTGTAGCGGGATACAAATATAGATTTCATCATCATCATCACTCAGCTCTGCCAGAAATCATATTCATGGCAAAATTTCGCACGATACGTAAGTAACGGCACCCACCGCCGACTGCACAATAGCAGTTTCAGTTTCTCGTAGCGCCGCCTAGCTCACTTCCTTCCTGACCTGTAAGTATCGGCAGAGGACCGACCATGAAGCCTCCTTGATCTACTTGTCTCTGGCATCACGCGCGGAGTCCTTTGCTTTGATCGTGGACACCCAAAATAGCCTCATTCTTCCGTTGGGGCCCAATCTGGAAACGACTTCCTCACCCTTCTCCGAACAAAAACTATGGCAGATCATGTTGACCCCATATGCTCTAAAGCTTCGCAAGGATAAACCGCGGGTCCGATCATCGACCATCGCACGTCCTCGAAGGATGTTTCGCGGATAAATGTTCCCCTCCAGCACCGAAGGGTGTTGTTGGACATCATGGTTGCTTTCACTTGGCATCATTTATTTGGAACTATTTCTTCTGCCAAGTAAAAATGGTCCCGTATACGTGAAGAAGGGCTTCGATGTGTTTCGTAGCGTTCATCTCCCTTGCCCTTGCGCGAACGGCCTTCAATCATCGTCGCGTTCAAGTCGCGTTAGGGGACGATCCCCGACGTTCAGGCGAACATAAACCGCCCCCCTACTTACCTCCCAGATCGTTTCCTCCTCCGCTCGACGACTATTTTCGTCCTCTCCAAAACACCTGCGTACCCCCCCTTTGTCGGTCGGATTGAACTCGGCGGTCTGCAAGCTAGAACGATACTCGCTGGCACGGGGATGTCGCTCAGGAATAGCAACAACTTATTCTCTTGATATCTTTTGGATTGTCGCAAAGGTATAAAGAGGAGGTGAGCAAGTCTCTGGAAGGCAGCGCAGCAAGAGTATCATCGAGAAACAACAATGAAGACTGTCTACGCCCTCGGTTTCATTGGGCTAACCGCCCTCTCCGTTCGCGGCCAAGCCGCTTTGTACGGTCAATGTAAGCCTGGTCCACCGCTCTCGCTTTGGCCCTTGGTCGTGTTCTGAACATATCGGTTTTTTCCTAACACAGGCGGTGGTGCAAATTGGACCGGTGCGACGACTTGTGTCGCCGGCGCTGTTTGCACCTACTCCAATGCTTGTACGTACAAGCACCACTCTTTCCATTTCACTCTTGCGATATCTTGACATTCTTCTCCAGATTACTCCCAGTGCCTCCCCGCAAGCAGCTCTAGCTCTAGCACCCACTCGACTACCACGACGAGTTCGAGCCACTCAACCACAACGACTAGCACCTCGCACACGACCACGACCACGACCACGTCCGCTGCACCAACTACCACTGGGACTGGCTCTGGCTCCTTGAAGTTCTACGGTGTCAACATCGCTGGTTTCGATTTCGTTCGTCGCGTTTCTTTCGTTTCTTGTGTCATTTCTGATCGACTGTCTACAGGGATGCGACACCTCCGGTGATTGCACTGAATCTGGTGCTTACCCGCCTTTGCTTGTGTATTATGGTCAGTGGCTTCACACTCGATGTATCCTCACGAACTGACTCGAGTTTCTGCTGCAGGTGCTGATGGTGCTGGGCAAATGACCCACTTCGTCAACGATGATGGGTACAACATCTTCAGTACGTGCCCGACACGAGCTGGTGATGACAATGTATTAACTGTCAGTGTTCAGGGTTGCCCGTCAGCTGGCAATTCCTGACCAACAACGCCGAGACTGGGGTTCTCAATTCCACCACCCTCGCTGAATACAACACCCTAGTCCAGGATTGTTTGTCCACTGGTGCCTACTGTATCATCGATATCCACAACTACGCCAGGTTCAACGGAGCGGTTCGTCGTCGTATTTGTCTCTTCCCACCAGACAGTATGTTCATTGGGTCTCTGGCAAACTATAGATTATTGGCCAGGGAGGACCGACCAACGAGGTCTTCGCTGAACTGTGGGGCAACATCGCCGCCAACTACGCCTCTGAATCCAAGATCATTTTCGGAGTGTCAGTCCATTTTCTCCTCCTCCAAACGATTGTCCTTATGCGGGATTGTTTTGCAGTATGAACGAGCCCCATGACCTCAATGTCACTCTCTGGGCTGGGACCGTCCAGGCTGCAGTCACGGCCATTCGTAATGCTGGGTATAGTTCGTTTCCCCCACCCACTTTTTCGGGACTCATCTCGTTCGCTCCATCAGTGCCACTACTCAGATAATCCTGCTTCCGGGTGACAACTACACTTCGGCTGCCACCATCTATTCCGATGGCTCCGGTGCCGCTCTTTTGACCGTCAAGAACCCCGACGGCACCACTACCAACCTCGTCTTCGACGTCCACAAGTACCTCGACTCTGACAACTCTGGTACTTCCGACGTCTGTGTCACCGACAACGTTAGTGAAGCTTGGGAGCCTCTTGCTGCCTGGTTGCGCACAAATGGTCGTCAAGCTCTGAACTCGGAGACTGGTGGAGGTAACACTGCTTCTTGTGTCCAGTATATGTGCCAGCAAATTGCGTACATGAAAGCTAACGCTTCTGATGGTGCGCACCCACCCTCGCCCTCGATTACTTGCATGGTTGTGGTTACTAATATACATCCGGTTTGCAGTTATCCTCGGATATGTTGGCTGGGCTGCTGGAAACTTCGCCACCACCTACGTCCTCAGCGAGACCCCCACCGACACCAACGGAGTCTGGACCGATACTGAGCTCGTTTCCTCCTGCATGGCCCCCAAATAAGCCATCGATTTGGAGTGTAGAAGAGTTTTCCAGTAGAAGGATAAAACTACTTGTCTTTTGTCTGTGGTTTTGTGTCCGTATAATTGGACGATTACATGTGAAATCTGATGAATGTAGGGTTTTTGTTGCTTTGATGAGGCTTGCTCTTTTGAGGTTTCCGTCAAGGCCCATGTAAAGTTTGCAGGAGACTTGGAGGCTGCCAGTGCGTCGCTAGGGGCTCCGTTATCTTCAGAAGGCGTCGCGTTGGCTGTGGCAGGGAAGCTAATCTTGCAATTTGACATAAACCACCGTACGTCTGCAGTTTGCACGATGACGTCGGACAAGTTCCTCAGGTTCCAGAGGTCGTCTTCAAGTTGACTCGTCGGTGACAGTCCCTTAATGTATGTTGTTGAAGGAGATTACTTGCTTGAAATGAAATGAAAAGGGCCAGAATTTGGAAGTCCAATGGTGGAGAGGAACGAAAATTCGTCGCTTTAATTTGAGTGATTTGAAGGCGGGCCCTCTGTGCGGCACACAATATCCGAAGAGATTGTGCTCCCATTGTGTTCAATGCGATCGGGGCAGCACAAACGTCGCGTTAAGAGACAAAGTGAATCCTTGGCCTCATTACTTGGCCAACCCCTGCTTAACGCACGGGGAAAATATCCAATATGTATTCGAATACCCTCCGGGAACGAGAAAACACTTCCACCGTGTCGACCTGGCGATCATGGGAGCTATCCGCTGGTTATCGATATTATAGAGAGTGATCACATCGTAACGCTTAATCCGGGAGGGATAGTAGCTGTGAGGGAGGTCAAAGACCCAGATCCGCGATGCGAAGGAATAGTCGACCTCGATAACCAAAGCCGTCCGACCCTGTCACCCTATTCCCAGCGCTCCCTATTCGTCTTCGCCTGGGTACAGATTGAAAGATGAGTGCAGGTCAATTCTCAACCTAGGCAGCCGAGCATGGATCCGAGTAGCCAGTCCATCCGTGTAATCCCCCCAAAAGGGGCGCCCTTGACCCACCAACTCGACACATCGTAATGTTGGCTCCATGGACTTGAACGCACGAACCACCTCATCGACCTGAGGCCCAAAGCTATTGTCAATGTGGCACAAGTAGAAGATCGTCCGTAACGATGGCGGTTTGGAAGGAGCGATGGCACGAATGGCCGATAAATCGCCGGAAAGGTAGTGGAGGTGTTGGAACGAACCAACTGGGAATTGTGGGCCTGAATAATTCGATAGATCCAACCATTCGATGGACGGGTGTCGAGCGAGGAATTTGTTGAAGGTCGAAGAGGAGTAGATAGATGGCCACAGGTCCAACTTCTTGAGATACCTCCAGTGCACGATATCCAAGATGGCGTCAAACGATTCGACGGCGGAGTTGTGCGGGGTGAAACGAGAGTGGAAGATCGAAAGGCACTTTAGCTTGGGGCAACCCAATAGAAATCTCTTCCAAACATCCACTGCGGCACTATCCACAGGGCCGCCGCGGCCGCTTGAACCCGCATCGATATGGAGATGAGTGAGATTGGGGAGGTCAAGCACCTACAGGCTGGACGTCAGTTATAAAAAAAGGACCAGAACTATGGAGCACACCTGGGAATTCCGCCTTCGATGACTAGCCACGCGGCAAGTCAAAAGATATACGCCAATTTTTAGCAGTATGGAAATGAGAGAACCAAAGCCGCTCAAGGCGTCTCGATCCTTTTCATCATCTATTACTCCAAAAAGCAGTGATGCAAGCGTGACACACATGGACTTAACGACATGCGAGATCGTCGAGATGATGGCAGCGATAAATCCGGCTCCGACATCGTCAGGAGCAAGGCCGAGAGTGTAGTCGAAAACGTGGGGTGACGTCGACGGGTCGGCGTCGGGGGCGATACTCAAAACGCGAACATGACAAGCAAGTTCAGGGTGGGATGAAAGATGGTCCCAGAGGTGGTGATATTCAAACGGAGCAATGATAGTTGCGTACTCCAGCTTTTTCAAGATATCAGGGATCAGGAGGTCCTTGAGGCGTCGACAAGACAAAGCGAGTGATAGGATATCACGGGGTTTGTCGATGTCGTCGGTGATAATGTCGAGGAGCTCTCGCGGGATGTTTGTGATAGATGGTGGGGACATGATGGGGAACGTTATGATGCGAATATTAATCTAGTATCGGTGTGGACAATATAAACCCGCTCATCGATCACGATCGCCATGGTCATCTTGATGTCACCTCTGAGGCTAATTGTATTCAAGGAGTATTGTTCATAGATCGGCGGTGAGAGGACCAAGTCGGGATGCCGGGGATGGTTGACCTGGATAACTGAACAATATTAATCTGATCGAAAGTGATTCATGGAGAGGCGCGATAGGGCTTTACTCGTGGTTTACAACTCTCAAATACGAGGAAAAGGGTCTCCATGGTAGGAGAGGTGGCCCAGAAGTTGTTGTGCTCGGAGGAGACGACGTCCCCAACTCCCTCTTCGGCAAGGATATGATATTGGTTGCAGCTCGCTTATCACCACGC
Organism: Jaapia argillacea MUCL 33604; assembly: GCA_000697665.1. Lineage (NCBI taxonomy): Eukaryota > Fungi > Basidiomycota > Agaricomycetes > Jaapiales > Jaapiaceae > Jaapia > Jaapia argillacea. Next base: position 372,700 of record KL197726.1, read on the forward strand.
GGATATCGATCACTTTCGCCCCCACAAGCAGTTGATTTAGAGCCCATTGCTATCCATCCATACAGTAACTAGTGCAATGCTCCCCAACGATCGCCACCTTTCTAACCGCCGCATATATTGACCATGGCTACTAGAACCCGGCACCTTTTAGATTACATCTGGTGGGAACATGGCCGACGGGATAACCGCTGATGGAATTACACGGATTGAATGTACTGTGCTATACGCGTATTGAGTATACCGTGCATAGCGCGGAATGAAAATTTCATATATACTTCTTTCCTCCGCCACATCCCGGTTTGGCCACCCATCGCCTCTTTTCGTCTTTCGTCTCACGTCCGTCGCTGTCCTCGCTGTCGTCGGCTCCGTCGCTGCCATCCATCATCTCCCCTACTCGTCTTTGACGATGTCAATCCTATCTCCTTGTTTCGCCGTTTGACTCTGCATTCATAAGGACGGTCAAG